>JBAMYA010000006.1:3546063-3560949 GCA_037176975.1 Arrhamphus sclerolepis
AATTTTGTGGAAGTATACACATATTATAAAAGTAAAATGAAATCTTGTTGCATGTGTGTGTATACACACACACACACACACACACATATATACACACATATACGTATACATATAAAAGCAATATGTTATCATGATTGATAAAATCACATGGAACAAATGGAAATTAAGTTCACATTAGTTTGTCACTGCAAGCATTAAAAAGAACAAAACCTATGCAAACCTATAGTAATATGTTGATGAGACGAGACAGTCACAAATTAAAAAAAGATCACACTTACAGAGTTAGATCTTGAGGATCACCCATACATCATTCTGCATAATTGTGATCTTTGACATCGATTTTAATATGGATAGTTGTCTGTCCTCTGCTTCCCTGCACCGTAAAAGCTCATGTGCTGACAGCTGAACAACAGCACATAAACTCTTACTGTTCAGGGCTGAGAAGTATTCATAACCTGTGCCCAAATGCCATTCATGTCTGCTACCCACCTAACTTTAACCGTGACAATCAACTTTATCCGTACCTTAAAATGTGTATTAAAATGTAATCAATTATGTTACAGGACTTGCTTTCTGTTACATTGAGGAAAGAAGTTTCCACAATATGACTTTGAAGAGAATTACACCCCCGTCAAAAGTCAAACTATATTTATTTAATTATTTATCAATATAAAAATGGCTTAGGAATCACATCATATGGGAGCTCAAACTGAATAAAGATCTAAGTCAGTTATTAATACAATATCAATGGCAGCCATTTCTTAAGATTAGTTTTAAAAACTGTCGTACCTTCAAAGTTTATCTTTTTTTCTGTGTCTTTATTTGAAATATTACTCTTCTATGAAGAACATCAAGGCATGAAAGTGCAAAAAAACAAAAAAGCTCCTTATTGGATTATTGTGTTTCTCCAGCCCTCATAACTGTCCGAAGCCAAACAAGATTGCACAACAGTGTTCACATTTTTGGAGGGGATATGTAAGCCAAGACATGCCTCTCTTTCCTTCACCATAGTCCTCCTCCATAGCCATGATGACTAATATTTACCCCAGTGGTGTCAGTAAGGCACCTATAAGGACAGCCAGACCACAGCTCTCCTCGCCAAGACCCGCCCACATCCTCAAAAACAGAACAGTTGAGCAGACAAGCACACGAATGACTGCATATGACATCACACATCAAAAGGCCGCTGCACTAATTTAAGATGGCCTCAGCTGTGCCCCAAATTCACCTCTGTACCTCCACTGCCAAGAAATGATGGAACCCCAGAAAATGTTTACGTCTGGTATTAACATTGCCGTTTGAACTCAGGCTGAGAGTGGGATGAGGGAACATTCAGAGACAGGATGTAGCTGTAGATCAAATGTTTATGGGTACTTTCTGCAGGTGACACAAGCATCATTCACTTAAAACATGATCTTTGACATCTATTACATGTCAGTTTGGTGACACATTGTTGACATATTGCCAGAAATCTGGATGTCTGATCAGATTAGGACAACAATCAGTCAGGAAAGTACACATTGTCCAAAAAAACATAAAAAAACACAAAGTAGAGGAAAACCAAAGGAATGTGAATTGGAATCAAGGCACAACAAATGACCGAACTGCACTTGTATCAAGGGGTGGGGGGAGGAGGGGGGTATCCATAAAAACGCTCACATGCACACGCACAAAAACAGTCACTGCACGTTGTTTGGGTATGAATGCAGTGTATATTTCTAATTGGACTAAACGCATGTCATTAGTTGACATCAGCTGACTTCAGCTGCCTTTTCTGTTCTATAAATAGCAATTCAGTGACAAGTCTAAATATACCTCCCACTGTGCTCGCTTTCATCTCTCAACACACATCGCATGTGTCAGTGACACAGTATCTCTCACCAGCACATCACCACAGCATGAGGCTACTTACTTTCTAATCTAACTATGCAGACACACATTCATACCTATTCATAATAAAGCTCACCCATCCATACCAACTGAAAGCGGGGAGACATGGAAGACCATAGCTTTCTAATATCACATCATCTGTAGTGATATACACATTTAATAGAGCTTAGACAACTTATATCAACACCAATATTTACTAAGAAGAGAGAATAATAACAATAAAAGTCAAAGCTATACAACAATCCCACTTTCTTCAGCATCCTCTCTTTGTTGAGATCAGAGCATTGTGGATCATGAAAAAAAGCATATAAATCCAGAAGTTGCGAGCCAGGTGATAAAGTCTGAAATCCTTTGCTGAAGATGTTGTAATCACAGATTATCCTAGGCAGAGCCGTCAGTAATGGTCAGCTTTGTCTGTGTCTGGGAGAGTCTGGGCCATGGGATGACCAGGCTCTTTGGAGTTTAAGTACAAGTCTTATATAGACACGCACTCCATGGGGCCCCTCCCCTCCTTCCGTCTCCTACAACGAAAAACACTCCATAATCAAAATAGAGGCCATCTGGGCTTCGACACACCCCTCTGTCCCTTGCTTCATCCCCCTGTACTCCACCAGGGTAGGGAGGGGAAAAAGTGATACTTCAATTGTGGAGAAAACTTGAATGTCCCCTCACTCTCCCATTTCAACCACAGCAGCCAGGCAGAGGCAGAGAGAGCGCATAACTCCACCCTCATCTGTCTCTGTCTCTCATTCCATTATTTCCCGGTTGTTGTGCAACAGGAGGATTCCTGAGAAGAGAGTCACGGTTCTGTTGTAAAACTTACTGGCAACAGTGACCCTCTGTGTTTTTCGTTTACTGCTTCCCTTGCTCACTCATTCTCTCCGTTCGAGTCTCCTTGTTATCAAAACCATGTGTATGAGTTTGTGTGTGTGCATAGTGCGGTCTTGGAGGGACACAAGGGCCACAGGGGAGCACGGGGGTGAGTGAATATGAGGCCTACAATGCCAACAGAGCTGACATGTGAGGAGCTGTAAGAGCTTATTAGATGCTAAAACAGGTGAAGAGTTAGAACGATAACACAGATGGATTAAAAGAGCAACAGTGGCTTTTAAGAGGAGGGATCTGATGTTGAAAACAACCTGTATTATTGTGGTATTTAACCTCAGCAAGACAGTGAAGTGCCCACGAGAACCTTTAACTTTATATTGTCTCAATAGCTTTCGATGCAAGAGTTGATTTATGATATTTAGCCCCCAAAAATAGAATAAAATAAAGTCCATGCCATGATTGTAGTGGACATGTGATTTTGTATGTCTAAACATATGCTGATGAGACACAGGATGTGGAAGTGAGGAGCATGTTGAGGAGGGTTCGATGCAAGGTAAAGTCTGGTGGGAGATGAAAGTAAAAAGGGAAGGGGAGCAACAGAGCGCACATCTGGAAACAATCGAACGAGCGCAGCCTGACATGCACATGCTTCAGCTACAAAAGAACAACATGTACTTGAACCCTGCGTATTTGAGCCGGGCATAGACCTGTTGTTGATAGCAGTTAAACTTTAATGCTATAACGCAGGGGTGTCAAACTCAAGACCTGCGGGCCAAATCTGGCCCACCGTTTCATTTTATCTGGTCTGCGAGAGCGTGCGAAGACAATCATGTAGAACATTTCTGAGGAAATGTACATCTGTTTAATTCAGTACTGATATCAAAAAGTGGAATAACTGAGGTGGAGAGCAGTTGGTTTATTTAGCCTACGTTTGCCAAAGATTTTACAACAAAAGTTTCTAATTTTTTTATCAAAACCTAAGATTATTGTAAAATTCACTTTCCTATTCAAGAGATGTGATTTTAGGGAAAAAAGTTTAAATGATTTAAAATGTAAACATTTTATGAATGTTGTAATTTTATGTCTGCAAAAAGTTGACCCCCCCCCCCCAAAAAAAAATATAAAAGATTGTAATATTAAATTAAAGAAATCAAAATTTTGTCACATTTGCAATTGTATAATAAAAGTTCTTGGTTGTTGAAAGAAAAGTACAGGTCTAGTACCAACAAAAACTGTGATTTTAGTACAAATACTCATTTTTATAATGAGATCACGATTTATTTTGTAAAATTTGAGATTTTTATAATAATTTATTTTATTTGAAAAATATCACATATTGCTTTTTATAAAAAAGTACATTTTTGTCATAAATCTTACATTTTACAACAAATTCAGCTGTTTCATGAAAAAAAAAAAACTTAAAAAAAAATAAAATTATTTGTCCTCCATAGGCATGACGACGTCTCAGCGTAGCTGGGACCAACCCTGGATGAAATAGAGTTTGACTTTCCTGCTATGATGCTTCATAAGACATAAACTTTGACCATGAGCTGCAACTCTACCACTCTGGAGAGATCTTCTTCTTCAATGACACCCTCCCAGTTATCTCATACTTCTCCAAGATAACACTATCAAAAAAGACAGACATTTGGTAAATCATGTGCATTAAATATTTCCTGGTTGGATAACTCACATCATATCATTTTTTGTTTTTTTTCACCTAAATTTTATAAATTACATCCCTGCCAAATACCAAGTTGTGACAACCTCTGCAGACACTTCTGGCTGAAAATGCCTCCTGCTGCAACATTAAATAAATTTGACAACTTTTTTGACAACTTTTTCATGAATGAATCCTAATTTTCTCTTCTCATCTGGTTATCACAGAAGAAAATCTACAACAAACTTGACGTGATGAACAGGATCGTCTGTTAGTTTGAAACTGGCCAACTGAGATGTTGATTCTTCTGAGAGAGACCGATGTCCTGAGGCCTGTCACTGATGACACGGCAGAAGTTGAAATTTCAGTCTAAACTTTGAATGATGAACTTGGAATAATAGGTTTAATTATTAAATGTCCAAAAATGACTTTTTGATTCAATAAAAATGGATACATTGACTTAAGTGTCTGAAAAAAAATAAAAGACAGAAAAGAAAAAGAGAAAATAGAAAAGAAAAAGAGAAAAAAAAAGGGTCAAGAAGAAAAAAGAAGAGAGTAGAAAAAATGTGTTACTAAGTTAAGAGAATTAAAAGGATGTTTGGAAAAAGGATAAAAGAGACAAATATGAATGTGGAAAAAAAGGAAATTAAGCTGAATGAAGAGCATAAGAAAGGAAAAGAGATTCAATGTGTGAAAAAGAGAAGTAAGCAGAGAAAAGAGAGAGAATACATGTGTGACGTGTGTGTTCATAAAGTCTGAAGATGCATCACACGAATTTTGATGAAACAGAGGAAAACAAAATCCCCTCACTTTCCCGATCCAGTTTTATCCATCTCTGACAGGTCATGGCAGAACCGTCCTTGAGACCCTCCTCCTTACCTTTTGCAGGGAGCTCAGATCACCACTGCAGGAAGCTCCCTCCAGGACCAGCAACAACCAGGCCACCAGTGTGGACCACTCAACTGTGGCCGAGGGCGGGACAGAGGCAGAGGACATGATTTTTGCCAAGCAGGAGATGAAACCTGCCATTACTGTGGGAAACACGGACATTGGGCTTGGAGTGTCCCCAAAAGGGGGGCCAACATAACTAGAACTGGACCCCTATGGAGGACCACAGCAAAACCACCAGGCAGACCGACGGGGTGGGGGAAGCGGTGGCGCTGAGGGAGAGTGGCTCTGTCATCCTGCAGCTGAGGAACTTCTGCAGATGTTTGTACTCTGGTGGAACATGTCTCCTGCTGCAGCATTAAATATGCATGATAAAGTTGTCATATATTGAAGTCTTAATTTTCTCTTCTTGTCTGGTGATTACGTTACAAAACCCACAACACATTGAATGGTGCCTTATTTCAGCTGTCACTTGAAAAGTAAAGTAACAGTAATTGTGATAACTTTCACAGCTTTTCTCAATCATGTTGAAGTGTTACCAGAACCTAAAAAAAATAGCAAGCCACCACCCTTGTAACACTTTGAGAACACTTTCTAGCTTCCCTGACTGAGATCACTGCAAGGAAAAAAAAGAAAAAAGAGAGAAATATATGTTGCCCTGTTTCTGAAATTGGCTAGAAAAAGCAAATCAAACTGTGAATCAAATTGCTTTAATTTAAAAATAACACTTTTCAGAATAATTGAGACACAAAAGTGCTGCATCACTTCATCTTGGAACAACACTCGGTAAGTATTTGGGAACTAGGGAAAACAAATGTTTTCTTTTTCCTCTACAGTATATAATTTCAGGTGTTTATTGAGTTGAGGTTGAGCTTTTAGTCTTATTTTTTGTTTTATATTTTTTCTGATGTTGCACATGGTCGTCTACCATGGAGAAATGATGCTGTTATAAGTGGAGTTCCTGAAAAAAGATGCATAGCATCTTTATAAGTGCTCGGTACTCACGTGCACTAATGCAGCCCAGTATCTTCCAGGATGCTGGCTTTGAACAGCATTTATGTTGTCAGTTGTGTTCATTGGCATTGCTTTCCTGAAGTGTTCCTAAACATGTTTGATTCATCCTCCTACTGACTCATGTCTGCATGAAAGTCTGCTCTTAATTTATTGAAAATCTGCACCATTAAATACCGGTTTTTATTCTGTTATTTGTGTCTAAAGATTTCTCTGGATCTATTGATATCAAGATGATACAATCCTTAAATTTTTGTAATTGCACTTTGATATATTTTTTAATATTTTATCTGATATTTAAATTAGTCTTTGAGGTTGAGCCTCTGTTGTCTTTGTCATCTACAATTTCCAAATCTTAGCTTTTTTTTAAATTTACATTTGAAAAAAAAGTATTATTGTATAGAAGTCAAATTCCTTCATTAAGGAGAGGACTATGGAAAAAGAAGTGTGATGACTACCAATTTTCTGCTTGTTAACAAGGTTACACAGAAACTAAAAAGCAACTCTATTGCTTTATTTGAAATTATGAAATACATAGATGGTGCTTGCAAAGGAAATATATTTAAAGGACTTGGTGAGCACCCAAGTGTTTTTGATTTATTTTACACCATCAGAAATGCCCTTACAGCTGAATCTGTCTTGTGTGGGACAGTTCCAAGTTTTTGAAACTTGACAGTCCAAAACAAACATCCACTTAACTGCATCTGACAGGAGGGTGAGAAATTCAGCAGCAGATCCTGATAGTTCCTTTAGGTTACAGTAAGGAAGAAGATGTTGCAACCAGTAGGAGGCTAAAACCAGTGCTCTTAATTCCAGTTGCCAGTTACTATTCCATGTTACAAACTAAAAATGTTTGGAGGTCCTTTGTTGGAAGCGTACTGAGACTCTATCTCTCTTAGCCTCTCATTCCATCAAACAAAATAAGACCTCAGAGTTCATCGTAAAATAACATATGACAAAGTCATAGTAAAATTTTAAAATGACATCACTGGAAAAGTTCTTCATTTTGTCAGGAAAATTCCTACTAAATATAAGACATTGTTCAGCTCCCAAAAGGAAAAAAAACAAAACAGACCAAATAATTTAAAATGTTTTTTTTATTTGTCTCTAGATGCTTTCCCTGAGATGTCTTGTATTATTTGATTTTATCAAATAAAGCAGAAAAACAGTTGTACATCCAGAACAAAAAGGTCATAACTGTGAATTTCAAGTCTTTAACACAATAATGCTCTTAACCATCAGTGTATATGTGAACGCTAGTCTTATTCTGATATAGATTGTTTTTTTTTTTTGTGATTTCTGTCACTGGAACCTCTTTAGGAAGTCCTGGTATGTTTGTCTGTGAGCAGAGGCAGCAGGAACAAAATGACCACCAGGGTGAATGAGGACTTGAGGGTTTTGGAAGGTGGGGAGGAGCTCCCTGCTCATGTCGTCAGGAATGACTCTGTCCTCCAGTCCAAACACATGCAGGGAGGGGATCTGGAGGAGAGCATCGTAGAACTTCTGGTGTTCCTTACATGCGCTACGGAAACCAGCGACAAGAATGGCAAAGCGGAAACTGAACTCCGGCTCCAGTTTCTGCTCTTGTAGAGAGCACAGCATGCCCACGAAGGCTGCTCCCTGACTAAAGCCCAGGATGCCATCGAATGGACCTTGGCTCTTCACAGCTTCTCTCACGGCTGCCACGCTCTCGTCGAGGCCAAGACTTTCATCGCATTGCTGCTGAGCGCTGAAACTGCGAGCCTGGATGTCGGAAAACCACCAGCCTCTGGCGTCCTCATCACTTCCTGACCCAGGAACTGAATCATCCTCATTGGCTGCCACCTCTGAAAGGACAGAAGAACAAAGTGGTTACTCTACTGTGTTGCTTCATATTTATTTGATTATTAGTACTTTTAAAGGGCATGTAAATCTTTGCAGATTGCATGCATTAATCTGATGAGCATGGGTGACCACTTCTCTGCAGTATTTTCTTCTTTGCTGGACAAATTATATGATGGCATCACTTTAACCCACCAAAAATGTTTCTGTATCAGATGGTTGTACTCAGGACAAAGTGATGAATATGTAGTGGGTGCAAAATGGAAAAAGCAAATAGGAAATGAATGAAGCTTAACAATTCCTACATTCACATGAACTTTTTAACAGGAGACAGTTTAAAACAAAGAAAGCTCATGTTTTATCTCATCTCATTACCTATTCCTGCTTTTAAGGTCTCCAACACATTCAAATAAGAAAAAGAAAAGAAGAATTTTATGTGTGAAAGGCTGAGCTGTTTAAACAAATAAACAAACAAAAAAATAAGCATTTGAAATATTTTTCAGACCGATACAGATTAGCTGAATTCTTGAAGTGCTTTTAGTTCAATACTTTACATTTTTCTTTATACATTTAATCCGTTTAATCCCAACTTTTCAATCTTTTAACCATCCTAACAAACAATATGTAATAAGGTTTTCATTTCAGTACATTCAGCAACAACTGTTGCTGGTGGTAAACCACATGGTCTAAGTTCACACAAACCCTTCATTTTGACCTATTTACACTTATAAAAATAAAAATAACACTAACGTCATATTCAATTTCCAATTCATCTTTATCACCTGTAGAAATACTGTGATGTAGCACGCCTCATTATGCGTATCTCTGGTAGTGTAATGTTCAGGGGGACGGGTCAAATGTGGGAGCGGGCCGTGTCCGGCCCCCGGGCCTTAGTTTGGGGACCCTTGCTTTACAATATATATGCACAAAATATTTCAGTTATATGTGTTAAAGATTTTTACTTATTTCCTTCCAGAGGTGCACTTGGGAGGTAAAGAGGCCTGGTCATGTGACCATTCACACTGGTTACATGACAGTGATAGAATTTAGAAGAGACAAACTATTCTTTTATTAAAAAAAACAAAAACAAACAAACAATAAAATTAAATTAAATAAAACAAAACAAAAATGCTTTAGATACTCAAAGCAAAAACAACCCTTTTAGAGCTTCCAGAAGTTGTTGCCAGTGGGATTAAACAGGTTAACAGCGTTCTTCGTGCAGGATGACAGAAAGCCTGTTGAAGAATGAAAGTTCCGGGTCTCTAAGGTACCCACCTACAGAGAGTGGTGCGCTCATGTAAACGAGCTCCACTTGTTTCTTCAGCAGCTTCCTCAAAGCTCCCGTCTTTTCTCGGAAAGAAATGCCGCTTTGGCGATAACCGTGAACGCACAGAACCCGGAGTGGTGCCATGGAGATGCCAGCAGAACCGGTTACTGAGTGCGCAGAGACGGTTTCACTTAAGGTTCGGCGGATGTTAATATGTTACCGATATAAGACAAAGCTCTTTCATGGGGCATATCGCTCCAACAGGTCAGCGGAACCACATACAATCTGTTATTATGTCAGTTATTTCCAGAATTGGACAAACGTGAAAATCGAATGTTTGTAAATAACTAACAAAATGTTAGTTATTTCCAGTAAAATGTCAGAACAGCTGCAGAACTCACGAGGTTAGCCGGAACGGAAGACAAGTGCTTCCGGTTATTTTCAAAATAAAGTTGTTGTTGTTTTTTTGTATGAAGCAAGAGCTACAATATGACTGAAATTAAAAGTCTGAATCTCAAATATAAAATCAAACTACACTAAGGTGAGCGTTCAAAAAAACAAAACAACAAAACTAAACTAAAATACATGTATATTTTTACCCACCAGTTGACTCAATATCAAAGTAGGATAGAGTAAAACACTTTGAAAAAGAAAAAAGAGAAAGACTTGGCAATGACTAGACCAGTGAATTTTAATTATCATTGCATGGAAAGGGGCATACAAAAAAAATAAATGAATAGAATAAAAAAAAAAAAAAAAAAATCCCAAGTTACAATTAGCAACTTACAAATAGGCCTATGGTATTTGTGCTAGCCAGGCTTTAATCTATAACTGTAACACCAGAGGACAATGACAATATAAACAATATATCATAGTATTGTAATAATAATAATAATATTAACAACAATAACAATAATAAGAAGAAATATAATAAATACAATTATTATTACTGCAGAAAAAAAGTTGTTGTTAATGTAAGTAGTCATGCTGGTAGGCTTCTTGCTAATATTTAATTTGCTTCCTCTGTATGAAGATTTATAATCTATTATTCCACAAGTATATGTAATATAGAGCCAAAAACTCTGCTTTGAACTATCCAGTCATATTAAACAAAAATGTTTCATGAAAGACTGTAAAATACATCATTTAACAAACAAACTAAAAAACAAATAAATAAGTAACTACATAAATATGTAAATGAATGCATACATGAATAAATAAATATATTAAATAAATGAAGGAAGGAAACAAGCATTCTTAACCAAGTTTATTGAATGTACAGATTTCTAAATAAATTATGCAAACTACTCTTAGAAAAAAAAATCTTATAAATCATTAAGTATACCCTAACATGAATAGTTTCTGCCTGATTAAATCACCTGAGAGTTGGAAATGTACTAAGAACATTTAAAAGAGAATATAGCAATTTGAAGAATGGAAAACATAGATGATCCAGCTTTTATTTATTTATTTATTTTATCTTTTGAGCAGCCTTAGAGACTATGTGTCAATATATTTGTCCTTAAAAACACAATTACAAATATACATGTTAGGATTACTCCATTTCATACATTAATCTTCAACAAGAAAATAAATGGGGGGAAATGTTTGACATTAAAAGTTAAGGAATTTAAACGTGTGACATATAATGGCCCCATATTCCCTTATACTATGGTAGTGCAAGTGAATAACAGACTGTGGGATACTTCTATATTTCCATTTCATCCCTTTCATCTTTGATTTTTTTTATGTAATTTGGACATTTTACAATTTAATGTCATTTTGCAGAGTTAAAAATACATTGTGTTTAAAGGAAAATGTATAAAAGGCAAAAAATTAGCAGGAAGTAAAATTCTAGGTAAGGTTGTGGAGGTAAAGAGTTGAGACAGGACAGAGTTCATTATGCTGTGTATTTAAGGAAATCTTGTTTTCTGGGTCATTCTTGAGGCTACAGGTGTTTGCTGCTCTACAGGTACATTTCTTTTTTTTTCCCTACCTGGTAATGATGATACATTGAGACTGTAACAGCTTTAGAGTAAACTGAACACATAGATTTATTGCAGTGACATTTTATTACATATGTCAGGTTGCTACATCACTGGTCATTTTTCTTCAGGCGAAGTGGTAGAGCCTGTAGCTGCTGAAGACAGATGCTGAGGGCCTCTAGAGTTAAAATGATTTAGTGTTCGATCTGAAAATAATAAAATCACAGGTGTCCATTACATTCCATTCACATCCTATTTCACCACATACAGTGAGTTAAATTTATGTATAAATGCCACAAGGCAGAACTTTTGATAGCTGAACGCGACAGTGAGGAAAATAACAAGAAACTTCCCTCCCATTTCCTCTTACAGACAGTGGATTCATTTTATGCTGACATCTTTTAGCATTTCTGGGTCAGTGGGATGAACTCATGGCATAAGTCTGATGCCTTCATACACACATGAGAATATATCTTACTGCAATTTAATTAAAATGGTAAGTCTACTAAAATCTTTGTGTATTGTATTTCTTTCACATTCCCATAACAACACACGATATAAAAATGATTTCATGTGTGTGCATGTGTAGAAAGCAAAACTCAAACGGTTTTGTAGGTGTTTGGAGCCTTTGTTCAAAATCAGAAAAGTATGTTTCTGCAGCTTCTGCTTGCTCAGAAGGTCTCTGTAAACAAACAAGAGGTGGTCCGCTCTGATGATTGGAGTGGTCTCCTGCAGAACCTCTGTCAATTAGATTTGGTAAAGGTCCTTTGTTGTTGAGAAAGCACATGTTCCCAGACTGTGACGCACATGCTAATTAGAAAGAGTGAACAATGCTTGCTCTCGCGCGCTCTCTCTCATACAGAAACCCAGGGGACAATAGTACTGCTGGTCTTCTGCAGCACTGGTAGAGCCATGTGCCAGGCCCACAAGAGGAAAAGAACGAGAGGGAGGAGAAAAATAAGAGAGAAAGACAGATCTTTTCTGGTTTATGTGAACTGATCTCCTGTTCAGATTTTTTCTTTTAAATCCTTACAAACAGCTGCTGCAGTATATCACAGTTTACCACATACAGTAACAATAACAAATCAAATCAAAATAACAAATAACAAACCTCTACCAAAATGAAAATAAAAATGAAGATATCATGACTTCCTACTCTTTTAAATCCAAAATACACAAAATAAGCACAAAAGCTACAAGTCAAAGGTTTCAGTAAATTATGAAATTAAAATATGGAAACATAAAAATAGTTGGGATGTGGCAAGATAGCTGGCATGTTTGAAAATAGGACTGTATATATCGGCTGATTGTTTCAGAAATGTGGAGAGCGTATGTCACTTATGTCCTGACGGCTCTTCACACCTGAACTTATGAAACAACAAATCTAAACAGATGGATGACTGACCTTTAATGAGGAAAGATTTTTGAAAATCATTTTGCCTCATGACTCATTTATGTCCTTTGTTTTCATGCCTCCACAGCCACTAAAAGAAAAGGTGAGACAACAGTGGGATAAACATGCTCCCCCATCCTTTTTCTTTCTTTTTTTTAAAAACCATGTTGCTGTTATCAAATTTAGAAAATAGGTTTCCAAAGGATTTCTTTTTTTTTTTTTAAATATTTGATATGTTGTGTTTCTATAACTTTCAATAATGGCATAGTTTAAATGACTTAATACACTTTTATTTAAATTTTGCACCATGTTCTGATTTTAGATATGTCTCTGTAAACAAATAATAGGTGTTTAGTAAAGCTCAAATTGTGTTAATAACTTTCGGAACTAACTATTATTTTAAATTTATGAGGTCATATATGTTTTCAGATCTTACACAAACATACTTGAACTTAAGATTTTAGATGAACTGATTTTTTTAATTGTTGAAATATCACAATATTTCAGTTGATAGATAGATAGATAGATAGATAGATAGATAGATAGATAGATAGATAGATAGAACTTCCCCAGAGGGAAATTGTAAAAAAAAAGAAAAGAAAAAAAATCAATTAACTAGAATTAAACAGTCTTGTGGTTTTATTTTTACATTTACTAATCCTGACTTTGCATTGTAGATGAAATTTTAATGACCAAAATGTAAAATTAAATCATCAACGATGAAAATTTACAAATGTAGTCGTTTACTGATGACAATGTTTATTACATTCTGTGATAATTTAATTAGTACTTTTGAAGAATCCTTTAGGGCAAGAGTAGAGAGAGCTGCACACCTGCCAAAATGGAAAGAAGTTACTTAAAAAAATGCTGTATGTGAAATCTCATCCTCCTTCAATTTTTACTGCAGTCCACTTGGGGACAGTGTTGCACCATGGGTAATGGAAGTAACATAGCACACACTAACCAGAAGTTACAGCACAAATCCATAGCAAATAAATGCATAGGTAATGATCAGGTGTGGAATCGTAGATAATGTTGAAAGAAATAAAAATGGAAACCAAGGTGGCTTAAAAAAAAAACCTCAATTTAAAACTCACATAACCGAAAATATATGATCACATTGTTTCTATAATGTCATAACTTTACATTTCTCCCAAGTGATAGTGCAGCAGCATCTGCTGCAGGCCCAGATCAGAGTAGGCAGGGTAAATCTTAAAACCAGAGCACAGAACCAAAGCAAGGGGGCAGTCATTTTCTGAGAGGTCAAAATGGCCTCCAAGTCGTATCCTACAGCAGATGAACTGTCCTGCTGTCATCCACAGTGACATTATTAGAGACACTGTCATTCTGCCGTGCAATCCTTGAAGTCTGTGAGCACTTAAAAGAGGACAGAGAAGAGTATGACGAATGTCCTGTCTTTACTGGATCCTTACCGAAACTGGCAATGTAGGCCATACACAATCTAGATGGATGACGCAAAAAAGAATCTTTGTACAAAAAGTGTTTATGCTCAAGTGCAGCCTTCTTTTCAGGGAGACACCACTATTCTTATCAAGACAAGCGTAAAGGGCAAAAGCATTGTGATAAGAGGCTGTTTTGTTGTTGTACCGTTGACAGCTGACAGATGTTATCATGGAATAGGACACAGATGACAGATGAGGCTGCAGAAGTTGCAGACCTGTCATCTTGTGTAGCTTAAAATGTCAGCTACTCGATGTGTGACGCTATTATCATTCTTTTGTTAAATAATGCCTCAGACATTTTCCTGATGCAGCAACTGTTCATGCATCCACTGGATACAAATCTTTCTTTTCCTTTGTCTTCTCAAGCATTTAATTATTGTCATGTGGCTGCAGAAACGCTTATTTCCACATTTTATTAAAAGAAAATGAAGCACAATTTGGTTAATGGCTAAATGGACTCAAGGTTAAGAAAAGTGGGGTATCACATGTCATGTTATACAATGGTACACACATTCAAAACTATTATCTGAGAAAAATGCAAGCAAGAATCACATGAATATGCTGTAGTATCCTTTTCAGGTTAAAAAAATTTTATTTTTAAAACTCCACAATACCAATTTCATTAAAATCCATGAACCTCTAAAAGACTTGTACAAAGCAATGCAAATGTGCTTCAAATT
>JBAMYA010000006.1:3567453-3599419 GCA_037176975.1 Arrhamphus sclerolepis
AATAAACTGAGTGTTTCAGCTGATCTGAGGCTTTCTGGGAGTTTGTTCCAGATATGCGGAGCATAGAAGCTGAATGCCGCTTCTCCATGTCTGGTTCTGACTCTGGGAACTAATAAAAGAGCAGATCCAGATGATCTGAGGGGTCTGGTAGGTTTATATGGTGTCAGAGGGTCACTGATGTATTTTAGTCCTAAACCATTCAGAGCTTTACAGACCAGCATCAGGTTTTGGGTTCTCGTTTAAAACCTGAACCCAACCTTCAACATACAACACTAAAACCAAGAACAAAAACCAAAAACAGACATGAAATTACATCATACAGTGTAATTTTTCTGGGACTGCTGTTTACCTGTTACCTGTTTGAATTTGAGTTATGTATGGGGATTGTAGACAAGTGATGCTACACCTGCATGGCCATTTTTGGCTCCGTCTAAGATCAGTTAGTGTACATATAAACTCAACCTGTGTGCGTTTGGGTGGTTTTTGTCATGTGTAACTTGTGACTTTAACTGGCTAGTAAAAAAAAAAAAAAAAAAGACCATCTGTTGACAATCTTTGTGTCTTGGTGGTGAACACTTCGGTGGAAATACAAATAAGGCTGATATTTGTTTTAATCTTGATGTCACTCCAGGAAAAGTCATAAAATTAAAAAAATAAAATAAATAGCAGCATTTCGTAGGATTTCTCTGCTGTTAAACAAACTGGTGGATCATTTTCGACCCAAAGACAACAGGAGGGTTCACATACTGATAGTTGTTGATTTTCTGAATATAGTAAAATAACAGCATTAAAGCCGAAAGAGGAGACGTCAGAGCATTTTGAGCAGCTGCAAGTGTGTCGAAAGAAGAAAGAACGTAGTACTCATCACGGCCTTGTGCTCGCAGAACCTCAGTTGTGGACATAGTGAAGGCTGTGACCCTGTGAGCACACTCCTTTGCTCTTGAATACTGTTCTGTGAGCTCACGGAGCACAAATGCTCCCGGGTATTAAACATGCCAGTAACAAATACACACAGCACATTTACACATTTTGAAAAATGTGTGCTGCCTAATAGCTTCCACTACCAGATCAAATTTAAATGAGGAAAGCTGTGACCTGCATCATCTGATTATACATGTGGAGAGAACGCGTGTGTGTGCACGTGTGTGTGTTGATAACATGGGCAAAGTTTTTCTGAGTATAATTAGAGCCTGATTAGTGTTGAGATAGGCTTACCCTTTCAAATGACCCAATTACTGCATGTAAAGAGGGTGGAGGTTATTTTTGCGTTTGGTCTTTTTTTCTGTGTCAGTAACACACAGATACACACAGACTCATAATAATCATAGTTGTGTGTGTATGTTTTAATTTAATGTGTTATGTGCTGAACAGATGTCACAATGGTGGGCCCGGGGCCAAGGGGCCACAGCAGAGAATTAGACCTCTGTGGCAGTCAGACAGTGGAAAATGGACCACCCTGGACCGGTGCTAATTAAAATACCTAAACATAATTATTCCTTAAAATGTAGCTTTCTAGCAGGCCTTCCTGAATTTATTAGAGAAGTGAGGTACTCCTGAAAGTGGTTTGTGTTAATGAGCATTGGATTTTTCTTTTAACTTATTGATTTAATTTTTTTTTTCAACTTTGCTGCCCTGCTTAAAAAAAAAAAAAAAAAGAAAAGAAAAGAAGAAAGTAGGCAACAGCTCTATGATGGAGACTTCTGGATTGAATACTTTTTCCATTGCTCATCATAATATTAAACGTACTGCAACTACTGAATTTGTGTGTTTTAGTACATCATCAGACAGTCGGACATCAAATAAATGCTTAGAATTAACAAGGAAGCTAAAAGCGTTCAGTAGCGTTATTTTGATAGATTCCAAAGTGCAAAATGTTTTAGGATTAACTTCTGAGATGTTCCTTGAATACTCTGACAGATGAAGCCAGAGGTGTAGCAACAACCACATCAGTTGTGACTCCTGCTGTGCTCGGTCAGCAAATGCTTTTGTTCACATGAGGGGAGAGTTTGAATGAAATGACTTCTAAACCTACGAAATAATAATTCCTCGGACTAAAATAATCAGTGAAGCAAAGCTGACCCGATTTATCTCCAATATGAAGATGGATGCAATGGTTATGTACTGTATTACATGAGAGGGGAGGATTATTTACTGCAGAGATATTTCATCTGTGTCTTTGAAGAAATGATGGCATTTAAATCTCTCATTAACTCTGCTAGAGATTTATCACCATTTGAATGAGCAATGCTAAATGATCTTTGGGATTATGCTAAACTAAATCAACCACTAACAAGAGGAGCTGCATTCAGTGCCTGAGCTAGCCCCCTCCATCTTTCACCCCATCTCACTCCCTGCCTCCTTACCATTTTTATTTTGTTTTTTGTTTTTTTAAATCAGTATTATTCTTTTTTAATATTCTTTTTTTTATATCTTTTTGCTCTTAGCTTTTAATTTACTCATTTTATGGTTAAATCCCCCCCTGTGCTGCTAATTGGTCTTGTTTGCCTGTGTGTGCATGTGCTTCTGCAGCCTGCCTGCATGTGTGCATGTGCATCAGGAGAGCACATGCTTTGTATGCAAGTGTATAATTTCCCAGTGTGTTTGCACATGAGACACCTCACAGGAAGTCACAGGATTTGGTGGCAGTTCATCAGAAGTCACAACTGTGTTGTGTGTAGAGCAGACAGACATTCACACACCTACCTATATAATGGTCTAAGCTTCACGGTAGATCCCTGTCATCTCCATCATCCTTTTTTTAGCAACAGTCTCCCTCGTCCTGTGCTCTTTCCCTCCCACACTGCCGCGGTGTGCCTCTCTTTTCCTGCCTCTGCTTTCATTTTATGAGAGTGCCTCAATCCCTGTAAGCACAATATTGCCTGTTCCTCCGCTCACTGGCTCCCTTCCTCTCCTCTTCCTCTCCTCTCTAACTTTCTGCTTGTGTTTGCCAGAATGAGTGGCAGGTGTCACCTGCAGATGCCAAGTTGTTCCTGGAAGGCAGTTGTGACGATGGACTGACAAACAGCTTGTGTGCTCATGCTGCTTTTTTCCCTTTCTCCGTGTGGGTGCTTTTGTGTGCATGTAATGATTGGTGTGGAGGAATAAGAATGAGAGAGAGAGAGAAATAAATGATTGTTGTAATTGAACCCTGGCTGTGCTTGATGAAGCTTTCAGTAAATATCTAACTAGGGAAGCGAAGATGAGAATTTAGACAAACAAGCACCAGAAAATGGACTCAGAGACAAGAGCAAGAGGCTGAAAGACTTTTGATTAAAGAAAGATCTCTTGTTGAAATTGATGATTGCAAGCATATAGCGAAAACCATGCATATATTGTCCAAAAGGGCACAATAACGTGTGTGATGAAGGTTCAGCCATGTTGGAGTCTGAACAGCTTAACAGTATGGACTATATAAGTAGTCATTTACAGTATATCATCAGTCTTTCATAGGGTTCAGGGACTGTGCTGTTCTGTTAAAGTCCTGCCACAGCATCTCACTTGGTTTGATCTCTGGACTTTAGCTAGGCTGTTCCAAAACGTTGATTCATTTAATTTTCAGCTAAGCATTAGCTGTTGGACAGATGTCATCACATTTGACAGTACTCTGAGGAGTTCATGGCTGACTCAGTGACTGCAAGGTGCCCAAGCTCATGTGTCTACAGAACACCCCCAAATCTTTAGGCCTTCACCACCAGGCTTCACAGCAGGTATGAGGTGTTTCTGCTGAAATGCTGTGTTTGGCCCTGGGCATGAAACCAAACAACTCCATTTTGGTCTAATTTGCCCACAGGATACTGTTCCAGAAGTGAGAGATGATGTTTTGTGAAACTCACTCGAGTTCCCATTTTCTTTTTTAGGCAGGAGAGGTATTTACCTGGTAACACTTCTAAACAAACTGTATTGGTTCAGGGTTTTTTTTTTTTCTTCTTTTTCCATTATGCTGCTATGGACTTTTAATTTAACACTCACTGAAGCCTGCAGAGTCTGAGGCATAGTTTTTGGATTTTTTTTTTCTCCGAACATTGCACAGCCTGACCTTAAGGTCAATTCCCTGGAATTTCCAGTTCTGGGAAGATCGGAAAATATCTTGAATGCTTTCATTTGTGAATAATCTTTTTGGCTCTGAAACTGAATGGAAGTTATTTTGAAATCTTTCCATCTTGATTATGTTGATGTGAAGCAAGAATTGCCTCTCAAAGGCTATTCCTTATGTCTTTCCCTCTTGGTATTGTATTAATAATAACTTTAATGTAATTAATCTGTCGTTCAAGAAGCAGTTGCTGAAGAAGCAGTCTTAGACGGCGCCTTTTAAACTGAAAGTTGTTGAGATTGCTGAGAAAATGGCATTCATTCTGCTGGGAAGACATTTAATGTCGACAGAGAGAAGGTACAGGGATGGCACAAAGATAAGGAGAGATTTTCATTTTGTGAAAGTCCTGAGGATGCTATTATTTGGGAGGGAGCATTTTTTAGAGGAAAAGCGGTGCATATGTTTTATAATGTGCTGCTGAGCCTCTGGAAACCATGTTTTTCTCTGACTGCTGAAACGCTAGAACAGTATGATGTGACCAAAATGATGGGGGACATTACATCTTTTTTGTTGAGTCTCTGGTTGGTTGTCCGGGTCCATTCTCTTTAATGAAAAGGATGTTTTGAATATTAGAATACATTTTGGGCCGCTTTGGATATGTTTTTCACAAACATTGCTGGTTGGTGAAGTTAATATATTTTGCTTTTTGTCAGTCTCTAAGTGCGAGTGGCTGAAACGGTGCTTGTTTTCCTTTCTGCTTGTGAAAGCTCTCCCTCCGTACTGACAAGTCCACTCAAGTCGGTTTTAAGTCGGTGCAGTGGCTTTGTTGAGACAAACAGGGGATTGAGCGCACAAACCACATTTGCTTCAAGACAAGCGACTCAGTCTCCTCGAACTCTGCAACATTACTCTTTCAACACTCAGGAAGCCAGACAGAGTTAACCAATGAGATCCAAGAGCAGTGTTCAGTGTACACATATTTTATCGTAAATGCATCTAAAAGAACATGCAGAGTAAGAAATGCAGTAAAATATGTTCAGGGATATATTTTTTTAGTGGAACTGTCGCTTGGTTTTCTATTTTAAATGTTTTGGTTTTTTTCATACATGCAAAGATGAAAAAAAAATACCCTCAAATTTGAAACTAAGCTTTTTCTTGAGTCTTTCATTTAGAAAGACTAACTGCTGCTTGATTGTTTAATCATCAGCATCTATGGAAGACTCAGTGTTGGGTTTTTTCCAGGATTATAGAAGGTAAGTGGTCAATCCTGCATTTGTTGTCCATTTTTCAAGTGAGCATATCTGTGATCATAACAGGATTTAATTGTAGAGGACCTAATAGATAGGAGACTGAATGAAAGGTGTGACAAACAAAAAAAAACAAACAACCCCTTTTAATACAGCACTGTCACAGTAGGATATAGGTGAGTAGGTGAAGCAGGAAACCAGAAGCACAACAGGAAATGCAGCAATATGACAAGCGAGTACCAACCTTAAACCAGGATACTGACATCTGCAGAGCGAATACTCAGATCATTACCTCGTTCAACATAATGTACAAAAAGAAAAAGATCTCTCAGTTCTGTGTGGGAAAACGTGACTCTTCAGAGGCTTTGATTCAAAACCTCTGAACAGAAGAAGATCCAGCACCTTCAAGATGATTTAGAAACATGACCATAAATCAGTTTAGACCACCCAACCCCACTAATGCAAATCCCTGCAGCCAGGCTCAAAGTTCTTATAAAAAGCTTTGCCACTTCTAGGAAAGCTGTTATGACAGCAGATTATTTGTTACAAGCACTTTTGGGTGCATTTAAGCCTTCATGAGAAAAAGACACAACAAAGATCCTCATATGGACTCGAATGACTGATGTTGTGGTTTACGTCTAGCATTTTAACCTCAGAGTTGTACTTTTCCATTAAAGCATCATGCTCTCAGTTCCAAAAGTCAGTAGTGGAAGTGATTTAGCTCAAGAATTAAACCACAAAATTCTCTTGACATATGTTTGGTAATGATATTTAAAACATTTTATTTACCTTTATGCAATGTACTAAGAGGCATCTCTTGAAGCTTGCTTGTTACCAGCCTCATGTCATACTGAGCTGTTGATGTGCCATTAGATGCACATTCTCAGTGTTGAACTGAAATAAAGAAACACTAGCAGGTTCAAGGAATGGCTGACCTCAGGTCATTAATGTTTGGAAAGGTTATTTTCATGGATTTTACAGGAAACATATGGAAGCAAATAGCACCAAGCTTACTGCCTCTTTTTTTTTCTTTTTCTTTAAGCTTGTTGTTTTCTAAAGCACATGTAACTACAGCTTGGAGACCTTTGTTTTGCAAAATATCTTCGTACATGAACAGAGAGAATTCCAGGTTTTAAGACAAATCTCAAATTAATAAAACGTGCCAACAACTAAACAGTCGTCAGACGTCACTGCCCTTAATCTCAGAGCAATGTTAAGAGCATAAGCTTCTCTATCAAAGGCCATCATCTCTATTTTCCAGTTTGTAAACTTAGAACATCCACACTAAATACTTGAGCAGAGATGAGCGCGCATTCCCCTCAGATGAAAAAAAACAACAACATATAAACACTGTAGTGTGTGATGAGGAAAGCAGAAAGGCGATGTGATTAGAAGAATGAAAGAGGTAAAGGGGAAGTCAGATATAAAGCAATGATGAAAATAAAGTGATAAAGAATAAAAGACTGCAGGGGTAAACAAAAGACAACAAGGGAGCAAAAGCAATTGGCAATGCAAACCAAAGCTCGGAGCCCTGTTACAAGTATTTGTCAAGCAAAGTTGTTCTGAGGACCATTTGAATTGAAAATTACAACAGAACCAGTGGGAACACCCTAGTGGTTATTTTATTTATTTATTCATTCATTTTGCATTTTAAACTTATATAACAAATGAAATATCACAAACTGTGGTTTGGGGCATTATGGGAAGGGGTCCTTAAGATATCCAACAATTAAGTCTTATTACAATATCAGTTCAACTCAGCAAAACACAAGACAAAATAAGAAGAGGAACTTCTACCCAAGCGCTGAACGCTCAGTTCAAGTGCTGTCGATGACTCTCCCATACCTACGAGATATACATTTCAAACATTTGTACACACAAAGTGGTAAACAGCAGCTTTACAGCCAGAGAAGAGACACAGCAGGAGGGGCAGAACAGCACACAAAGAATGTTAAAACTGGCATGAAGCGACGAAGGGTGACACAGATGGGCAAATAAAGCAAAAGAGTAGACAGACTGGGGGGGATAAAATCTTTCTGGTGTCATCTAAGACTGAATGCATGTTGCGTGTACAGCTAAGTGCAATAACTTTTGACTAAGAGCATCAACTTATGAGGTGAACAAAGAGAAAGAAATTCAAGTTCTGCATATTTGCTGAACCCTGCACGATCATTAGTGACTCTGCAAAATGTCTTGATCTGCCCTTCTACACCTTTGTATGGTTTGTGGGTGCAGACATGCACACAGAACGGGTAGAATGTCAGCACCTGTTGTTAATGTTGAATATTAATAAGTTCTGGAAGACCACATGCTGCCATCGAGATGACAACTAACCGAATTCTGTTTTGTTTTCTTCCATGTGGCACAGATCAGGTATGAGCAGTGGACATGTAAGCAGTAAAAAAAAAAAGTCCAGATATGTGTCAAATAAACAGATGTGGACATAAATCAGATATGATCGATAATTAGGTCGATGATTAGGTCTTTCCTCTTTTATTGACTCAGACTTGGTTGAAAATGTTAATGTACACAGGTGGACATCCTCCCCACTTTTTTTTTCTTTAAAATATGCCGAATTCTTTGTTGACCTTTAAGAATGCTTGGATGAAATGTTTTGTTGTCCGTCACAATTTCAAGGAAAACCAGGTGGACATGGAGCTTCCATCACAGCCATTTCCTTTTACTGAACCAATGAACGATGAGCAGAATCGTGAAACGCTGAGGAGGCGTGTCCTTACACTAAAATAGCTTTTTTGTTTGCTTTGTTTGTTTTTTAGTCCGTCTACATTCATTGAAAACAGCTATGCCTTTTTGTCCCTTGCTGCCTAACTTTTTTTCTATTACACGTTTCCCCAGCTGGTAACCAGTGTAAATGCAAATATCAGATAGAGTTTCTTTAAAACGATGAAATGATATGATTAAAAAAAGTATTTATTTTCAAAAGTGATCCTGGTCTGCAATTTTTTGCTGCTTTTTCTGCATTTTTTTCCCATCTGTTCATCTAAGTTTACTGAAAATGTGTATTTTTCTTTTCTTCTTTTTTGTAAGTGAAAACATATCTAGTACAGGTTCATTACATTAAAAAATGCAGCAATAATTAATAAGACATTTAAACATACATTTTTAAGAAGTTCATGTGACATACTTTTTATGCTAAATTATTAACTATAATTTGACATCAAATGGTAAAAAACATGCACATATTCACAAATAATTAAGTAGTTGGTCCTTAACCTTCCATAACCATTAATATTCATTAATTCATGCAAATTTAACGTTTTGAACAGTTATTGTGTTGGTAAAGGACGGGGAGAAGATGGGCTGTCACTTAGCAGCTGTCCTTTTCTTTTTGTAAGAAAAGGTCATACTTCAAATGCGCCATATGCCTCTAATGAAATGCCACATGCAAGACAAACATACTGGCAAACGTATATCTATATGTATGTGTGAATGTATGTTCCCAGTGGCAGCATAGCACACAGACATGGATAAATACTCATGTGTCCTCTGATAACATTTGAGAACATGCTGTTCTTTAACAGAGCAGCACTGTCCTGATCAAGCTGGCATCTGTCCGTCACATCTGCCCATTTCACTGACACAGAAGTGTCTCTCCGTCTTTGCAGGAGTGTCAATTGATGTAATGCGTTTCCTAGCCTCTTATGCTGCTGTTAAAACAGAATTTCCACCGTAAACTTAGGTCTAAACTCCAAAAGAGTTCTTTGGACTGACCTAAAAATAAATCATAATATGCCTTACCATGCTTTTAGATAAAAATGTATTCATATCGGGAAGACACCATCCACTTGTTCATATTGTTTCATATCTGACTGTTCAGAAATTACTCACAGGATCAACTTGTCCCTGCCCTCAGTCCCTTCTGCTTGACCCAGTTTTTCTCCTCTTAAGTTTTATTTTATTTTTGTCTAGCTCTAAGAATTCAAATACAGGGATGATTCAAGACTAGAAGGAACAGAGTCAGATACTTAAATTCGTATTAGATGGGAGGATCTGAAAACAAAAAGAAGTGATGTCCACTTCATAGACCTGCTGCAGATAATTCCTTCACCTCCCCCCTTTCTTTTTTCTTGCAAAAAGAAACGCACAGCACATCTGTAATACATTCCTCATACATGTTTGTTTTCAGGCAGGAAAAACATTGATTTATTTGTCACTTTTAGATGATATCTGAAGGATATAACATTATGAACGATAGACTGATGTGTGTGTGACTTGTACTTCTGCAGGCTTTTTTGTGTTTTGTAAAGACAGGCCTCTTGAATTTTCAAGGTTTTTGCAAAATGAGAGAAAAAAAAAGGCCTTGTGAGTTCAGAGTTTTGGCCTTGAGTTTGAGCTGAAGACAACAGTGGAGGGTAAGAAAGGTGATTTATATTTGAATTAATGCGTGAGAATAGCTGAAAAATATTTGACATGAACGGGCTGAATGATTGTGAGAACATGTGCATGTGTGCGTGAGAGAGATTTGTGTCAGCGTTGTAATCCATCTGCAATGAGGCATCCCATTTGTTGTCCTTGCAAACAGAGATCAATGAGTGTTTCATTGAAAATGCATCTGATAAGTGAATGAATTTGATTAACCCTGCTTCTCTCTCTCTCCCTCCCTATTATTCCCTCCATCCATCTCTCTCTTCTCTCAGGTTATGGTGGGGTGGAGTTACTTTTGGTTCTGTGGGGCCTGGATCTCTCTCAGCCCTGCCCTCGCCACTGCATCTGCTACACCTCACCTAGCACCGTCTCCTGCCAGGCCCACAACTTCCATGCTGTGCCCGAGGGTATCCCCGCTCAAAGTGAGCGGGTCTTCCTGCAAAACAACAAGATCCAGAGGCTCCTCCAAGGCCACTTCTCGCCCACTACCACCATGCTGTGGCTTTACTCCAACAACATCTCATACATACAACCATCCACATTTCACGGCTTTGACCGCCTGGAGGAGCTTGACCTCGGGGACAACAAGCACTTGAAGGCCATTGCTTCAGACACCTTCCTGGGCCTGGGTCGGCTACATGCCCTACATCTGTACCACTGTGGCTTGATCACCCTGCCCCCGGGGATCTTTGCAGGCCTACATAATCTCCAGTATCTCTACTTACAGGTGCTTGAGTAGCAGCTGCCTTTTATCTAACTGCATATTGCATCTGCAGCCACAATTGCATGATGTTGTTATGTATCCATCATCCTGCTTCAGGACTTACTGCTAGCAAATTGGATCCTGAGTGAATGTTATTCTGAGTGAAGCAAAAATAACACAAACCTGCCCTGAGGTACAAATATGAATGCTGGACAAAACACAACAAGAAGTTGATCTTTCAGCATAGGCAATACTATCTAATAAAACACCACAATGTATTGGAACATGTGACAGAAACTGCAAAACCCAAGCAAAATTTCAGGGAATGAAAAATTTTAGAGAAGCGAACTACCCAATGTTCTGCTGTGCAGCTTAGACATGATATTGTGGTTTGACTTGAATGATTTTTGTTAAGAACATGGATGTTTAAGGAAATGATCTGATCACTTTTGAGGAGGACAGTGGGGTAGTGGGGTTCAGATTTAAATCTTGGCATGTTTGGTCATGAAATACACTACAGACGACCAACACTGGCAGAATGGAAAAAATATAAAATACTGTAAAATTCTTGGGACACTAAAAGCCTGTTCTGGGAGAAAGTCATACGAAGCTTGGTTTTGCTGAAATCAACATTGTGATAAAGGTTTTTGTTTCTTTGTTTGTTTGTTTTTTACAACAAATTTGTCTGTTTATGACATATCAGTGTTAGATTACTCATAAGATAATTAAAGTGATGTAATATCCTTCTCCCTCTACATGCTTGCAGGACAACCAGTTAGAGTTCCTAGAAGATGACCTGTTCATCGACCTGCTGAACCTCAGTCATCTCTTCCTGCATGGTAATCGACTGTGGAGTCTTCGCCAGAACACTTTCCGAGGACTAGGCGTCTTAGACCGACTCCTTCTGCACCAAAACCGAATCCAGTGGGTTGATCGTCAGGCTTTCCATGACCTGCGGCGTCTCACCACGCTCTACTTGTTTAACAACTCCATCACTGAGCTATCTGGTGGCACACTGACTCTGCTGCCAGCCCTGGAGTACCTGCGTCTCAACGACAACCCCTGGGAGTGTGACTGCAAGGCTTTGTCGCTTTGGGATTGGCTGCGGAGGTTCAGAGGCTCCACGTCCTCTCTCATGTGCATTTCCCCTCCAGAGATGGTGGGGAAGGACCTAAAAATGCTGAAAAAAGAAGAGCTACCCAGTTGCTTGTCAGGCGAGGGCCATGCACGCAGTGCACCAGGTGGGGAGATGGAGCACGGAGAGACTTTAAACCACCTGAATCGTCATAAAAACCATCACAACCATCATCAACGGCCGTACCTTCCCCACGGGGACCAGTACAACTTGCCTTCACCTTCACCCCTGCCACGACCTCCGAAAGGAAGCCGTAAAAACTGCACTCGCCGCGGCCGCAAGACAAAAGGGGGACTCAATGAGGTGCAGGTACTTCGGGATGGGGGTGAGAAAGACTATCCTCCAGATGGAGATAAATATGACATGTCTGCAAGGAGGAGGAACAAGTGCATCCCCAGAACTTCTGTTGGTCCACCAAGCGGGGTCCAAAGAGCAAACAATAAAGCAGGGTCACACCTTACAGATCATCTATTATGTTTCGCATTGGCTCTGCTGCTGTCAGTCTTTTTTGTGATCCCACGCTGATACACAAGATGGACACTTATGCAGGTGATGCAACCTTATGATTCATTCTT
The DNA here is from genome assembly GCA_037176975.1 of Arrhamphus sclerolepis. Classification (NCBI taxonomy): domain Eukaryota; kingdom Metazoa; phylum Chordata; class Actinopteri; order Beloniformes; family Hemiramphidae; genus Arrhamphus; species Arrhamphus sclerolepis. Next base: position 3,579,530 of record JBAMYA010000006.1, read on the forward strand.
CTGAAACACCTTGTCCTGGCTATTTAAAGGTGGCATGTATGAATAACTGAGTGTCTACCTGACTGTGTTACAAGAACATTACTGAGAATCCCTCTGGATTTATTGCAGGGATCCCTATGAGTCATAATCAATACATGACAGTCAGGGAAAACAGTTTAGTCCATTGTTTTGATGATGTCAGCAAGGGAAACATCAGGAACTTGTCTCTGTGGCATCAACTGCTTTACAGAATTTACTGAATTTATGTACAGCCATATCAAATAACGAGACAATATTTAATTCAAATACCAAGAGCACAGAGTAAGTAACAAAACAGTCAGCCCTCTTGACTCAGTAGGGCTCCACTTGCACAACTTTGATCTGTCATGCTAAGACAAAGACAGTCATTTATAGCTGTCTGTCTGCTCGCTCACTCAACAGCACCTTAAGATCAAGAAATAAACTGCTGCAGGCAAAGAGATGAGTCATCCGGAAGAGCGTAGCAGCAACAGCTATAATCACTATCAATCTACTGTTAAAGTAGCTTTACTCCCTCACATCTGCACATCTGTAAACTGGTTTATAAAATTTACTTTTGAAAATGCAACACTACAATGTAACTGTCAATTCTTCAAACCATTCCTGTTGAATGATATCATTTGCATCCCGATTTTAAAGTCATTCTAAAACAAACAAACAAAAACTAGTCTTATTCAGTCTCATTCAACTTAAATGAGTGTATGAAGATTTATTTGTTATTGTTGGTATGTCTGTGTGTGTGTCCAAAACTATTGCTGAAGCCATATGGTTAAAAATAAAGCTAGATGTTAAGAGTGCCTAATGGGAGTGAGTGTCCAATCAGGACAAGCTCTGGAGGTAAGAGATGGTTTGCTTCACTCCTCGTTCTCAACAGCTACGAAACTCGGGCCTCGTCTCTGTTGGCCAAGGAAAAGCTGAGACTGTGGCCTGACTCACAGAACTGCTGATGCCCTGAGACTGACATTCACGTCCTCCATAACACTGGTCGTGGGCTGCGTATCCCTCAAACACAGATAAAAAACAAAACAAAAAAAAGAGAAACTTATCATTATCTTTAATCTGAACATCAGTGAAGAATAAACCATTGCAAAAGTCTTATCGCCACTGAAACTGAGGAACAAAAATGGTTCCAAATCTTTGAAGATCAACTGAAGAAAGCGACACCAAGAAAACTGCTAAACATGCTCTTCGCATCTCTGGTGTCCAAAGCAGACGGATACTACAAGCCTGAGAGTTTTTACAGATATTAGGTCTGTTGACACAAAAACCCGGCAGTTGTTCTGGAAACTTGGGAGTCTTCTTCAGGATCTCAAAAGGACAAAGAGGACTGTGGAACATGGAGTCCTTTTTGAAGCAGAGCAGCTCAAACACACACACACACCCCTCCCTGACGGTGACCTTCACAAACTCCTAACCCTCACTAGTCCAGGGATTTCTCATCACAGAGCCAAGCCCGACAGATGCCATCTCAACTTTGACTTTAGACTTCACGTTTTCTACGGTAACTCACCCAAAGTCTCAAGTGCTGATTTACAATAAGTGAAACTTGTTCAGACACAAAAAAAGGTCTTCTGAGCCAGTACAGTTACATTTTTTTTCTTTTCTTTTTTCCTTTTCAGTAATAAATTCTGTCTTTGAACAAGCTACTCTTACAAGCAAAGAATGACTAAATCTAATAAACTTCAATCATGGCAGGTTGACGAAAAGCACAAAAATACCCCAGATTCCATGGTTTGAATGGAAATCCAAGGGCAGGGGCCACATTTGTACCCTGATTGTGTGTGTTTCCTGCTGGGCCCCGCCTTTTAATGTTTATCTATCTATCTATCTAGATGTTGGGGCCATTCAGAAGCCTGTCACTGGTGTCATTGTCCTGACATGTAGGATTAGAGATCCCTACCGGTGAACTTGTTTGTGCTGCTGTGAACCAAGAGGTGATGTAAATTGTGTCTGTTTATCCCTGTAAGGATGACTTTTATTAAAAAATAAATAAATAAATAAATGAATAAAAAAAAGGAAGAAAAACTGGGAAAAATTTGCTCCCTGTTGTGTCTCAGTAGTTCCCGTAAAAAAGAGTAACAGGGAGCAAGAGACTTTGTATTTTTTTTTTCCTTTTTGTTTTGCTAGCTCATTCAAGATGAACAGTACAATGCACTTCCCTCTTTGCTCTCCCCCCTGTTTTTCCTACCTGCTATTCATCCCTGCCTTCCCCTCATCTTCTCCTCCTCTCTCCCTCCCTGTCCATGTGCTCATTCGCCTTGCTGTCTCCTCCCATGCTGCTCCTCTCTTCCACCTCCCAACGTGCTCATACACACATAACCCGCATTTTTTTTGTTCCCTCTCTTTTCTTCGTCTGAGCATCCCAAATGTTGCCTATGTGGTTATCAAACAATGTCAAGACTGAAAAGGTGTTTATAAATAACATTAAACGGAAAGGGTACTCAAATGGCTGATGTGCTCTGTGTTTGTTTGCTTCCCTTTTGTTAGTAATAGTGAGTATGGACATCTGTCTGCATGTGCTAATAGGCATGCCTCTAAATGAGCCCTGAGGCTGAGCGATAAGGCAATGAAAGAAATGGAAAATGGTTAAAAATGAAAAGTTTGGGGGGGAGAAAGGTATTAGAATAAGTACCTTTATCTACTGCAATAAGACAAACACTCACATTTAATCAGGACCACCTTCCCCCATGTCCCAGTTTCACTCACACACTCAGCAGCCTCATATAAAATATGCATCAGAGTGACTACAAGCACACAAATACACACACCTGTCGAAGCGTATCTGCGGTGAGGGTGTTCAGGAGGCATCATCTATCAGGTCAAGGTGAGGTTACATAGAGTGCTAGCATGTGCTATGTCCACCGTGATTGTTTGCACAAACTTCATATTTGTGTGTGTTTTTTGTGTAGTGTATTTCCACCGGCGTACAAAGTATGCCCGCTGTCACGTCACATCTATTCTGACAGTTGGCCAGGGCATGGGGGAGAGGTGTGCCTCTGAGAGACGCTATCAATGTTCTGTTTGTAAAACAAAGCTGACAACAGGGAGAGAAAGAGAATGAGGAAGGATTTAAAGGCAGGGGAGTAGAGATATCTGCAAAAGAAATCCATGAAGTAGTTATCAGTGCCAAACAGACCAGCAGCCAGGGGAGAGGAAGGAGGCATAACATGGGCGGCTGAAGCATCACTGACTTGTTCTGTACGCTCAGTGACTACGCTCATCCCAAACGAGGCCCGAGTGTGCCGTTTACACTGCAACAAGAAAAGCATTTTTAATTAGAGCACAGAGCTTGTGAGTCAGTGAGTTGAGGGATATTTTTTTTTAAATATGCCTCAGTCTCTGCAACTGGGATCACGCAGGTGAAGACATGTAACTATGCCACTATAACTGAAATTAAGGAGCCAACTGGGGATGCTCAAGCACGTTTTGCCATTTTATTAAAATGACATTTATGTAATCAACATCGGTGTGAGGAGCAGAATCTCAGAAAAAATTCAATCATATATATCAACCAAAACAGAGGGAGGTTTTAAGCAGGGAATTGTTTGCAAGCAATGATTGTTGAAAATCCGGGACCCCCCATAATGTCTCCAGTGCCTTCATGCAGTGTCATCAGTTGCATGTGGCCCCGTCTGCTTTTGTCAGAACTTTTAGCTTGACTGGGTTGAAATGAGGTGACTTTTTTCCATTGCAGAATACTTTTCCGTCTTTCAAATACTCCTGGGATGTTTTTAGTGAGCATGCCAGATGATTGTCCATCTGCACTGGAAGTACCTTTCAATTAGTTTTGCAGTATTTATCTGGATTTGAACAGTTTATTCATGCAAACCAAAGTTTTATTTGGCTGCTTATTATTAAATGATAGTGAGCCAGTGGCTGGGAAACAGTTTACCTAGTCTGTATTTGCTTTTGGGAAATCTTCTCTTTTGGGTGATTATGTATGTCTGCTTCCTGGAGAGTGTTTTTGCACTGCTGGATATTATGAGTGGGGCTTTCTTGTTAGGTTTTGGAAAACAGGACCCAAATACAGGAGCTGGGGAAGGCATGAGTTTCAAACACTTTATTATAAAACAAAAGACCAAACAAACCAAAAAAAAGAAACACAAAACTTAATGACAAAAGCCAAAAGAGACAGAAATCCAGGAACTGATCAGTGACAACTAAAGATTAACAGGTGACATCAGAGAGCAACAATAACCTTCTATATTTAATGTTAGGCTCAGGACTTTCCTTTAAGCTTTTAATCATCCCGTAGTTATAGGCCTAGGCTGCTGGGGGACTCCCATGGTGCATCAACCATCTTCACCCTGCCTCTGTTATCACAGTTTCAGATTGTCCTGGATCATTTAATAGTATTAACATTGTCTATCTTCCGTTATCTCTCCCCCTTCTGCAGGTCCTACCTGTGTCCTGTCTAACACACAGCACAGTAGTTCAGTGGTTAGCACCGACACGTCACAGCAAGAAGGTCCAGTTAGATCTTGGTTCAGCTGGATCTCTCTGAGGGGACTTTGTATGTTCTCCCTGTGTCTGTGTGGGTTTCCACCAGGAACTCTGTTTACTTCTGCAAGTCCAAAAATAAATTAATAAAGTGGTTTAGGTTAATTGGCAATCTTAAATCCCACCTAGGCTACATGTACATTAACTATAATCTAATTTAATTCATAGGAGTAATTATAGGGATAATGGGAGTAATTATATGAATAATTTGGTCTAATAAATACATCAATCTAATAATTGTGGCTGTGTGCGTAAAATGCTTGAGAGAAAGCTGCTGAGGGCACCGTGTGTGGTTCTAGAAAGGCGCTACATACATATATGTATATATATATATAGATATATATATATATATACACATACATACATGCATATGTGCTTTATATGCTGCTGTTGTTGAAAGGGCTGTTCGTTCCATTTCTGGAAAAAAAAGAAAAAGAAAAAAGTTACATTTTGATTCATCTGATCACATTTTGACTCAAACCATTTTGGATAAAATAATAAGACGAGGGTATTTCTGGATCATATAGATTCTTCCTCTTTTGATGCAGCCTCAACTTGCATTTGTGGATTTAAAAAAAAACAACAACTGTATTTGGTGATTCTGGAAGTGTTCCTGAGTCCGTGCAGTGGTGTCCACCAGAGAACCAGGTCTGTTCTTAATGCAGTGCTGCCTGACGGCCTGAAGATCACACACATCCAGTTTGAACCTTGAGCCTTGTCCATCGTTTGCAAACACTTCTCCTGATTCTCTGAATCTTTTGATGATGTTAGAAACCGAAGATGGTGGGATCTTCTGCAGTATTTGCAATTCAACATTTTTAGGAAATTGTTCCACAATTTTTAAATGCAGATTATTGAACCTCTGCCCATCTTTACATCTGAGAGGCTCTGAATCTCTGAAATACTCCGTTTATATCAAGTCCGACCTGTCGCCAATTAACAAAATTAGTTGTCAAAGACAACTAATTATGCTATGTTGCTCCTGTTCGAACGTTTTTGAGATGTGTTGCTGCCAAAGTCATAATGAGCTAATATCTCCCATGAAATGGTAAAATGTCTCATTTTCAACATTTTGAATGTTCTTTTTATTCTGTTAGGAATGAATAAATATTCTCAATAATTCCTAATAAATATGGGTCCATGAGATGTGAAAAATCATTGTATTCTGGTTTTATTTATGTTTCCGCAGTATTCCAACTTTTTTGGAGTGGAGGTTGGATACGTAGAAAATAAAGAACTTTTTGAAATGGATGCAGAGAGGCACCAAGTTGAGAGAAACAGGGTCAGGAGGAAATGAAAGCAAAATATTTCAAATGTGACAGATATGGGAGAAGAGCTAAAGACAAAGAGAATAACAGAGTAAGAGAAGGATTAAGACAAAAATCTGAGGAAAGGAAGGAAGATGCAGTAGTAGCAACAAAAGGCAGAGGGCGAATGAAGAAAATGTCTAAAAAAATATAAGTTGAACAAACGTAAATGATAAAAGTAATGAAAGATGTAGTTAATAAACCGTCTGGGCTGTGTGAGAGTTAACAGAGAGTAGAACTTGAAGGAGAGACAGAAGCACACAGGGAAAGAGCAAAATCATCCAGAGACGCATGTATGCGGTCTTCATGATCAAACACGAGAACAGCTCATCCAGTCCCTCAGCTGAGTGTCTGAAATAGCCGTGCGTGAATATTTATATATATGCATGTGTTCCCTTCCAAAGGCAAAGATGCCAGGCAAAATTGATTTCTCTGTATGAATCCCAGAAGAGTTTCCACTCAGCAAAAATAAATGCAGCAAAGAGTGAGGGAAAGTGCAATGAAAGAAACAAAGCACTGCTTAAAAAAACGAAAAAAACAACAACAATACAATAGTTAAAAAAAAAACCTGTAGGTGATGTTGTGAAATGAGCCAACCTAAGAATTGAAATGCAAAGGTCTAATGTTTCCAGTGTTGTATAGTTTTGCATTCATTTTCTACCCAAAGGAATGCAAGCAGAATATTTCTGCTGTTATTTTTTTATTATCATTTTCATTACCGTCCTAGCACATGGCTGGCCCTCATCATGCACCAGCTCACATGCCTCACAGTACCCTCCTGTAAGCACCATTTAACACCAACCATCTTTTGGCTGCCATAACTCCATCAGGCTACATTAGTCTCATTACAGGAATATGGAATATATCTGATTCCAACTTGAAAGGAGATCAAAGTGTGGCACCATAATAGAGCCTGTGTAAATCATGCAGACAGGAAACGTATACCCTGTTTGCAGTGAACTGAACAGTCTGAAAAAGTTTTCTAGTAAAAACTTTTATCATATTTCTTTGGTCATTTGCATGAGATGAATTGTGAAAGAATAAATCCAAAAAAGCAGGCCAACCCCGACCGGCGCATCTGCCACTACGAGGACTTCCAGCTGCACAACAACATCAGCATGGCACACAGTCCCCGGCAGTATGAATGACTTCAGCTAAATGCACACCAACTGCTTCGAGGTGACGGTGGAGCTGTCCTGTGATAAGTTCCTTCATGCCACTGAACTTCCCGTCGAGTGGGAAAACAACAAGGAATCTCTTCTGGTTTACATGGAGCAGGTTCACAGAGGGATCAAAGGCGTCATCGGAGACAAGATCAGCAAAGCAGGAATAGCAGATGCAATGGTCACGGTGGAGGACCACGGCCACGACATCCGATCAGCTGCTGACGGGGACTACTGGCGTCTGCTGAACCCAGGCCAGTACAAGGTTGTGGTTTGGGCCGAGGGCTACATCCCTGCCATGCGTCGCTGCCATGTTGGCATGGAGCCACGTCCTACAATCTGCGACTTCACCCTGACCAAAACACCCATTGAGAGGCTGAAGGAGATCCGGGCCAAAGGTGGGAAGATCCCCCAGGACCTTCAGCTACGGCTTGGCGCTCTAAGGTTCCGTCAGCTGCGTGCCAGCACCAAAGCCATTAACCGCCGCAGAGAGTCAGCGGCTTCAGACGCGGAAAGCTCGATCCTCAACTCAACGACGGGCTGAGGAAGCCTCTGAACTGACATGGAACATGGGTTGAAGCAGATCCAACCTGATAAACGCCACCTGAAGTTTAACAAAAGTGTAGTGTGTTTGAAAGCATGCATTGATTTTAAAATGCAGAGGTTTGATGTGTAAATGTACGACGTTTTCACCGATACCAGCATGGTGATTCAGCTTTAACGTGCAGTCTAATTACTGAACCTATAAGGACACACGGTGAACATACAAGAGCAGGATGCAAAATCCCAGAAACGTTAGAAACTTAACAATGGGAACTAATGGGAATAAATGGGAAATTTGAATGTGCAAGTTAGCCTGTAAGAAGGAGATTAAATGTCATTTAAAAAAAATAAATAAAAAATCTGTTAAGACTTTAATGCAAATTCTGCCTTTTTTTTTTTTGTTCCTCTGCAGTGCATATTTTAAAAGAAGCCCCCCATGGAAGCCCCCTCTAGTTTTCTTCTCCTTCCCACCCTAGTCCAAACACACTAAATATTCCATCAACAATTTTCTGAAATGATAAACAGACTGCATTAGTTTATTTTTATTTTTTTTGTTTCTTTTTGTACACTAGATGAGTTGAGGATTTTACTGTCAGCTGGTCTGATATGTTTTCATGCTGTTTTTTTTGTTTCTGGACCACTGTCTCTAATAAATGTTTATGCTATGTAGTGAAAAAAAAAAAGAAAGAAAAAAAAAGCAGCTTATTCCTTTTTAAACTCCATTAAAAGTGCATCTCCAGAGCATATAAGCCAGAAAAAAGGAGCCTATAATTTTGAGATTGTCAATCTGTTGCTCACAAAAGTCTTCTGATCTGCAGACATCACTAAAGCCATCTGTAATTGTACAAAACAGTCTACTATAAACATCTGTCGCCCGCCAAAAACAACAGAACAAGCAGCTTAGGCGACTACTGTATGGTCAATGGCACTTATACTAAGACGGCACTCATTTTGACACTATGCATGGAGCACATTGTGGATTCCACTTGAAGAACAACTGAGGAGAACGTGACATGCCCCACAAACCAAAGGAGCTTGAGCATAGCACAAACCCTCGCATGTTATTGGTTGAAATTTCAGACTCCAGAGAGTGCAGTGTTAGAAGGACCATCACTCTGCAACAAAAACTCAATGACCTAACAGTAAAAAAAAAAGCAAAGAAAAAGAAAAAAAACGACCTCATTTTCTAACCCTAACTCCTAACTCTAACCCTTCCACCCCAGAATTCAGTCTTACCTTTTGTGTTTGACCATCATAAATCATACTTGAGTGCAAAACTCCTCTAGGCATGGCATTACTCTTCAGGTCCCTCCTGTTCCCTCAATTGTTGTCAATTGTTGCTTAGCGACAGCTGCAACTTATTACATCCATTTTGCTCAGTCATCATCTCAGCTGCTGCAGCCAGAGACTGGATGATCTACACAGAGCACTGAAAAGGACAGATTTATCTTCAGGTCTGCTTACAAGGAAAGTTTTATGGGCATACTCATTGACATATGCAGCTCATTTCATCTTACTGATATTTTCCGATTTTGTTTATCTTTTGACATTTAATTGTGTACTTTGCATATATATAACCTACTTGTTGTCTTGCTGAATTGTTAGAGCTGTTTTCCATCACTTACCATACATGTTATGTCTATTTGTAAGCAGAGTCTGAATTGTCTTTAAGTGTCTCTTTAAGCTTTAGATTCTTTTATTCATGACCCGGTTTAATCATGGGGCTTTTCTGTTTGCCCAGCCACTATTACCATAGGTAAAAATAACAATGGTGATTATAAAAAAGATAGAAAACAGAAATATGAAGACTTCATAGAAATCCATAGCTTCACAGTCTTGTGTCTTGATGTACATATAATCTCTCACCACTTGTGTCACACCATAAAAAAGTGCACATGTGTAGACAGTTTCATGCAGAATTTATTTGCTTTAAATGGGCAAAAAGAAGAAGGTGCTTGTCTTATTGCCCAGCAAAAACTGACTGAAACAAGGGACAGATGAATAAAAGAAGTTTATACGCTGCCTTGGCTTGTTCCTCTCCTCACAGCTTCCTGACTTCTGTGCTCGCGGCTCAGCTTCGCGTTCAGTCGTCACTGCGGGTGCTAAACTGTGATCAATGCAGTACATATGATGTGTGCAGCCACCGAAAAGGTGACGAAGAGGTTCACACCCAGAGCAACAAAAGAAACGTGGGAGAGGAATCACAATGACTCTGCTAATAACTGAACTGCCAAAACCACCTGGGAGGATATAAACAGGAAATGCTGAAAGCGTGCAAGGACCACCGCTCTGAGGAAGTCAGTACTTCAACTGTAACAAGATGTTTGAGTAGTCCTTGTCACTTGCATATGCCATCTGCAGGTCCTGAGTTATTCAAGTGGGGAACTTTGGGAGGATCAGCAGTGGCAGAGACCCGGAGCCACAATTTTGATTTATTTATTTAAATCACACACATCTTCAGGCAATGTTCAAGATTGATATGAATCAGCATGTAAATGTGCACATGCAAACCACATATCTTGGCATCTATATGCCAATATTAATATCTAAAATAATCAGATAATCACTGGGATTTGAAGGAAAGTCATGGCAACAGCTGAGAAGAAGACCAGCAAAGTTAATTTTTCTGACACTGTAATAATGATGTTTACTGGCCGAAGTCAAGAGTGCACAATCTTTACATATGTGCTGGTGGGGAAGATGTGTGAGGGGACTAGAGAGGGCAGTGTGTCTGGTTTGCATCAGTGTATCCAGCATGCACATCACACCACACACATTTTCTTCTGCTTACATGCGTTATATGATATGTAAGTGTTTGCATTCTCAACAGTTATTGAATCTGTTCAGCGAATATTGAAATGCAATTTGATAGCGTGTTAGATTTTCACCACAGATGACTATATTCTTCTTTCATTTGACCAAGTTACTGTGTGTAAAGTGATAAAGCTGGACTGAAAAGTGCAATTAAGATGGCAAAACAAAGAAGTCTCCACAGAATTGGAGCGTACAGGTGGAAGGTGGGGAGGAGGTGGAATTTTACTGACTTCCTCCTACTCAAGGTCACAGGAGTCTGCAGGAGACAGTCCAAGCTTTGGGTCAAAGGCAAAATAATAGCAGTGTGTTTTTAAAAAGTGAGTGAAGCTCAAAATCCTTATTGTAAACACACAAATGTATTGGAAACACAACACATTTTGTTCTATATTAAATTGTGAAGACAAATGTGTTCACATTTAGAATTATTTCACCAAAAAAGTGCCTTAGGCTGTTAGAAAAAATTAACAATGTCTGCATTTTTCTTTCCAAACGCAAACATTTGCTGAAGGATGTAGTTTTCCTGTGAATCACAGAACTAATGTTTAGTTGCGTAACCATTGTTTCTGTGAACGGCTTCACATCTGTGTTCATGGAGTAAGCTATTCTTCTGAACAATGCCATTTCACTCAGGGTTTTTTTTATTTTTTAACCAGCATGTAAAACATTTGATGCCTTTGTCCACCTGTTTGACTTTTTTTTTCACATAATGAATGACCTCCTTTATTGAACTCAAGAAACAGCCTAATAACCTTCTGTTATTATAAAGATTTTGTACTTTGCTCACTCTTTTACACCCTGTCATCATTTTGAACACAACTATTCAAAAAAAAGTTTGGGGTATTCAGCTTTCATATGCAATTTCATAATGTCCTGCACTATAAGCTTTACAGTTGAACTTAATTATACCTACAAATGTTCAAATGCACACGTCCAACTGTTTAGTGTTGCACTACTTGTAATATATAACTGTCTGATACTTGAGCACAAAATCTTGTGGTTCAATGATAATTTGTATTTTAAACAGTGCTCTTCAGAATGCTGTTCACATTTTGACATCATCGGACCCAGACAGCAAACAATCAATCGACAGTTTCTGGCCACTGAGAAGCTTCAAACGGGTTCTCAGAGGGCAGAGGCATAGTGATACTGGAAAAGTCACAAAAAGACATACCAAAAAGACCTTTTTAGACCAACTTGAAACCGGTGCTGGTGCTACACTGGTGCAAGAGCCAGTTCAGAGCTGGATCTACTTTGGAGTCTTTCAAGAACTGGTTCATGGCACATCATGGCATCATCATCCAATGCTAAACTTCTCTTCGCTGTATAAGACCAGGGTCCACAACAGATGACAGGGCTTTCCTTCAAAACCTATGTATGTCTCAATATTATATATAATATTAGATTTAAGGACTATGTAAGATGGACTTTTCGTTGTCAGATGCCTGCAGAGCAATCCCACAATCACACAAACTGCTTCTCCACATCTTTCCCATTTTTATCATTGATGTGTTTCAAACTACACTTGCTGAAACATGAAATACATTCACAAGTAAAACAAACAAGAAGACTAAGAATATTTGTAAGCAAATTTAAAGAAAGACAAGCAACTCAAACTCGCTTATAACAGTCCAACATGGCAACCATGTTAAATATAAGATGAAGCTATCTAACATACATGATCACAACAAACATCATGGCAGACTCTGATAAGAAAATGAAGTTTTGTCAGAAGAGGCAAGAAAAGGAGATAGCATGATCAGCGAGATCCTGTACATGAGTCAGCACTGGACTGGCATGTACTCGTTGCCGTGAGCCCAGACCAGAGGGCTGCTGGTCAGATAGTGGCCTTGCCCTGCTGCCATTGGATTACTAAGTCATACTTTTAATTAATTTCCATGTCCTCTCCACATTTGGTTGATATTAAGCTCTGTTACTAAAGATCTTTGTTTGCTCACTGGTTTGTAGTTTAGTTCATAATAGAGGCAGAGAGATGAGACGAATATATTTATGACTGTAATAGACAACTGCACTTCTCATCCAGAGAGGGTGCTAGGGAGCATGTTCTTAGGTGGTGTTGCTTTAAAACAAGGGGGGAAAAGGGAGTCTAAAATGAAGATCCAAGCATTGTTATCAAATTCAATTTTAGACCGCTGCTGTGAATGCAGCTTTAACATTCATAACCACTTACCATCAGTTCCAACTTCCAACTGGTTTCTATGAACACGGCTACAAACAGGACTTCTACCTGCTGTGAAGAATCCATAGATGGCAGATGTGAAACTTCCAGCAATGTTTATGAAGATGCATGCAAGTTTTTTTATTTAGTCTGAAACTCCTGTTGTGAGAGACGCACCCTCCAGCTTCAGAAAGCATCAGGTTTCCAAATGTTGACTGGCAGTTCTGAACACCAGTGCAAACATGACTTATGAGTGGGATTCACAAACATCAGCGGGTGATACTGAAAGACCAACAATGTCTGTTAATAACAGTTTAAACTTAGTGGAAGACAACTGCTTCGAATCTCATTTCCTGCTGCAAGTTGGTGAACGTTCAGAATCACGAACTGCTGATTTCAAAACATTAAAAGTTGCTGGAACGTAGTTCAGGAAGAAGATCTTCTCTACACTCCACTACTGGTTCATTTTGAAGCCCATTCTTTGTTTATTCATTGCCAGTACTTTATTCTACAGCACATATGCAATTTTAACAATGCCAGTTTGTGTTTTGGTTGATGAAGGTCAGTGTAGCACCAGTTCTTCTGACTGTGTTGGCGCTTTTGTCAAAAAGCGAGAAACTGGTGCTGAGTCTGGCATTAGCTCTGAACTAGCACTGTTTGGCCACATCTAATACTGATGACTGCTTCATTGTGTTCAATACTCTGTGAACTTGTGTTTGAGATATTGAGTAGTGCTTTTGTGATTAGTGTATATCAACAGTCATTCATCTGTGTTTCTACTCCAGTTCACACTAATTAGTGCATCTTGATACTTGTCTGTCCGTGTCACATATTCTGTTTCTCTGTTTGGTTATATGCCTATCCAGTTGCATCTAGAAGCAGTTTCAGATGGTACTGTCCCATGGAAATCAAAGTAGAATCCACAGGAACCAGCTGAATTATTTGAATCGAAGAGGAAAAGAATTATGGCTGGCCAGGCTACAGATAAGAAGCCTTGAGCTGAAATTCAAAAGCCCCTGCTAGAAAATGCCCTCAGGGAACTTGTTATATATGCAGGTGCCAGTACATGCAAGGGCTTATATGAGATAAATACCATATTGAAATCATTTCTGAACTTTACTTGAATCCAAGTAAAATTACAATAACACAAGAATTGAGGTAATGTGGGACTGCGGACATGTTTTTCTGGCATCTAAACAGCCAGCTGCTGTACTCAGTTGACCAACTGAAAAGAGATTAGAGGCTCGAGTAAAGGGGAGTAAAGAAAGTTACAGGCTAATGAAGAAAATATCAAAGTATGCACCACAGTTTTCAGAAGACTTGCTAAAAGTAGTGGTTGGATCCTTATGGTATTTATTCACTGAAAGAAACTTTCCAATTAGAGGTTCACACAAATCAAAGACAAGACAAATCGTAGAGGTAGTCTTGGGATAAGTTTCATTCTACTACAACCCTTGGTTGACTTCAAGTATGAGAGGAGCAGAAGAAAACAGAATATATCTGCATAAAACTTTGAGAATGATGATACTCATACAACAGGAAATGAACTTGTTTGAACCCACAGTCTTGACCCAGAGTGTCATCAACGACGAGTACAGATCATTAACAAAATAATGTCGTCAATAATGTTTCAAACTCAGGAACTATGTGAAACAATGTCAGAAAAGAGAATGCAGAATGATCATCAAATACACAAGGCTGAACGTTTCTTAGGAGCCAAAACTGGATCAAGAACTTTATTAAAAAAATCATTCATTTATGTTCTGATGCCAAATCCGTCATGAGGAGGGAGTTCAGAGTCAGGCCAAGCGCAAAAAAAAATCAAACGTAGTGTTTGCCCATGATTATGTATGTGTCAAGAGACATGTTACACTACGCTGAATGATTTGGCAGAGTTTAGAAAATAAGGGAGTCGGGAGAATCATCGACATGCAAGTTAAAATCTCCAGCAATAATTAACTATTAATTTGAACACAACAGATGAGAGCAGATTGGATGGGATGTTGCACTCAATTTTCAGATATCAATTTTAACTGTGAAATGATCCAACTGTAAAAGGCAAAAAGTAGATGTATGTTTTGTAAGTATCTGCAATACCTCCACCAAAGGCTGTGCAATATGAAGGTCTGGGGGCATCTAGGAAGTTATAGTTATAGTTAGGTAAAGAAAGCTCCACCAGTGGCAAAATTACCCTGGTTGGAGCCACATTTACATGAGATGCAGTAAATCTAGATTATGAGAAGTAATAAAGTAATCTAGAATGAAAGATTGTTTGATGGGGATTGAGTGTTAGAAAGGGTAAAAATCGCTGGAGGAGAAGTCTTGAACGGCTGAATCTTTAAGGGAACATTAATTAAGGTCTTAGCTCTGGAAGCAGAAGGATGGCGAGTAAAACATTTATTTTTGGTCCTATTAATCAAAAGGATTTGGAAAGTAGTTATGATTTTGGGGAATATGTCTGGGAAACTAAACTCGGTTGAGATATGATAGCGGTCAGTTCAATTAAAGGACAATATAACTAATTAGGATACAGGGTCAGAGAAGCAAGATAAAAGATCTAGGCAACAAATTACTACGGCCTCACAGAAGTTAAGGTCAGTTCAGTGTTTGCGGATAAAACATATGACGCTGAAAGGTGTGGATGTTTCAAAAATTGCAATTGGTTGTGAGGAAGTAACGTTGCCAAAAACTGGGATGTATTTATTCCTACTAAAGCCCCTCAAACTGGCTGAAGTTCACATGCATGAAGCAGATGTATCCGGCAGACTGTCTTTGTCTGTTGATCTTTTACATTCATGCAAATGTGTTTAGGCAAAGCTGTGAGACAGACTCGACTCGAGAGCAGAAGGGATAATATCCTTCACACAGGCAGCTGGATAGCAGAGGGTGCAACCATTGCCTACTGCCACATGTTGAACTAGATTTGTCAACAAGCACGACAGGCGGCAGTCGCAGATGATGCCACATACATAAACTCATTAAAATTTGCAACTAAATTTGGCTAAATATAGTTTTCCT
The DNA here is from genome assembly GCA_037176975.1 of Arrhamphus sclerolepis. Classification (NCBI taxonomy): domain Eukaryota; kingdom Metazoa; phylum Chordata; class Actinopteri; order Beloniformes; family Hemiramphidae; genus Arrhamphus; species Arrhamphus sclerolepis. The sequence goes on from JBAMYA010000006.1 coordinate 3,595,069, forward strand.
AAAGATGATGTAAAGCCATCTGAATGTTCACACTAGTTTAGTCCTTACCACATAATCAACTCCAGCATCACACTCTCACTAATGAACGGATGCTGTGAAAAGACCTTTAAGCAAATAAATGTAAAAATAAATGAATACAGGAACAAAGAATTAAGCCAGTTAAAACATAATGATAACAAATGGCCCTTCTAGTTTTGCAAAAGAAAAAAAAAACATGTTTAAAAGTAGATCACAAACTGGAAGCAATTATTCTAACTATTTCACTTCAGTTCTATTTACATAGCGTCTATTACAGTAAAAGATGTTTCTAGGCCATTTACAGAAGCCCAGAACATGACCCCTGAGCAAGAGACAATGGCAAGTAAAATAAAAAACAAAAAAGGAAACAAAAAGAAAAAAAAACTTATGTCATATGGGCATGGGAAAACTGCCCCATAGGAAGATATGTTGAGCAGGAACTAGGCCCAAAGGCCAGCTGGGTAAAGTAAAATAAGATGAGGGAAAAGGACAGAGAGTAAAGAGGCACAAATGTATATATGAACGCGTGCAGGTAGCAGGCGCTGAGGTGATCAGAGGGTTGGACTGCAGGTCAGACATGTCGATTGAATATATTGACATCTAGTACACAGGTGTGTGTAAATGCTGGGAGGGTCAGAGAAAGGAACTGCAGGTTAGCACATAGCTCTGGAATGGCCTGCAAACATGTACAGAAGAAAAGAGGAGGAGCTGGAGGCAGAACAGCACAAAACAGCAAGAAAAATAGAGCAGAGTTATGTTCATGAGGTGCTACTAATTAATAACTATGGATGGAACTGAGAGTAAAGGGAGGAAAGGACAGTGGAGAAGGGTGATGGGCACCACACAGTGGATCGTGTTGGTGTCCAGCTGCAGCATAGGCCTGCAGTAGCATGGCTTTGATGGAGCTATGTTTAAGATGAGCCTGCTCTCGTCTTGATTTAGTCATTCTTGAAACTGCAGCTGTGAGTATTGGCAATAACACTCTATTATTTGGACTAACTACAAGCTTTACTAAACAGAAACCTTTTGAAGTTTGGCTTTAAAGGTGGAGGTGGTGCCAGTTTCCTTGATCCATACTATTAGCTGATTCCGAAGTAAAAGTACCTGGTACAGAAGTTCCCATCCTCCAAATCTACCGATCTAAGACAGCTTTTTACCACCTCAAACAAATTTCAGACGTCAGAGATCTGATGTCCAGAGCTGATTTAGAGAAGCTCATCCATCCTTCATCTCCGGCAGACTTGACTACTGTAATACTCTTCTTACTGGTCTTATCAAAAAGACAGTCAGGCAGCTTCAGCTCATCCAGAACGCTGCTGCCAGAGTCCTAACAAGAACCAGAAAAACTGAGCACATTATTCCTGTTCTGACATCTTTACACTGGCTATCAGTTACCTACAGAATAGACTTTTTTTCTTATCTATTTGACCTGCTTTTAAATTATGAGCCCTCGCGGACCCTGAGATCCTCTGGTACTGGCCTTTTAATTGTTCCTAAAGTAAGAACTAAAACCTACGGCGAGGCTTCGTTCCACTACTACGGTCCTCTTCTGAGGAACAGCCTACCAGAGAACCTCAGGGCTGCAGAGACTGTTGATGTTTTTAAAAAGGGGCTCAAGACCTTCCTTTTTAGTTTAGCTTTTAACTGAATTTTAATTTATCTTATTTCATTTTACTTTTGGTTATTGCTATTTTATTTTTATTATTGCTTTTTTATTTCTTGTTTTGGTGTTATTTGATCTTTGTTTTTATTTATTTTTATTTTATTTATATGTTTATTTCTTATTTATACTGGTATTTATGTATTTATTGTAACTCCAGTCTTTACCTCACGGGGATCATTCACACTGGGGGCTATGCCTGTTCTGTCTGGGGGCTGTTGCCATGGTGATCACCCTTGTCTGGGTGGCTCAGGGTCCTGCACTGCAGTCCAACAACTGTGGGGTGGACTCTGGCCTGCCCTGTCCTGGGTGGTTGCTATGGTGATGGCCTCTGTGGTTTGGGTGGGCTGGTTCCTGGTGTGAACAGATCCCCCAGATATTGTTTTCTCACAGCAGTGCCAAGTCAGATATTTATTTTATTTATTTATTTTACTTATTTATTTATTTTTAGTTAATTTCTAGGGTATTTTTATACCTATACATATTTTATACCTGCTCCATTTAAGAGACAGAATAGAGGAAGTTTATGTTTGTGTAGAACTGTGTGTGCGGGGTGGGGGGGTGAGGAGCTGCTTTCTTTATGTTTCTAATTGGTATATTTTTGGTGTGTGATGGTTTTTGTGTTTTTATTATTGTCTTTTTTGCAATATGTATACATTGTTTTTATTATGTAAAGCACTTTGTGTTGCCTTGGGGCACGAAAAGCGCTTTATAAATAAAGTTTGATTTGATGTAGACTATTTATGTATTGTTACAAACATTTTAAAGACATACAATGTCATTTACTGCAGCAGAACACCACTTTCCTAAATTGGGTAATGTGCAATGACAACACAGAGGAAATCAAATGTTTGATAGCTTTCCTTCAAAGTAAAAGTTGCTCTTATTCCTATTCAAATCTTTTACAGATGTGTAAATTAAAGAGAAGATTGGTATATCTAATGAACTGATTTCATACCTGGTATGTCGTCATAATGTGATTACTTTCGCAAAACTAGATAAACTGCCAACTTGTGCAAAACTAATTCTTAAGATTCATGCATGCATATAACAACCAATTTATATAGTCATCAGATTGTTTATTTTATGAAGGATTCTTAATCTATTACTTTTGGTAAGCATTAAAGGAGTCATAATCTGTTCTGAGGAATGTAAAACTTGGATTCATGCATTTAACCTCCACTTGGTCTCAAGGACCTGCTTTTATTTTTGCTGCATCCTCCATGTGAGCTCAAGTCCCAGTGAGACATGTGGTGCTTCCAAGTACTGCCTGTTTGGTTGGATTTGTGAGATTACCTAAAGGTTTTTAAATTGTGAGAGAATTACAACACCACATAGTAATCTGCATGTTTAAAGATGTCATTACAGTATAATGGAAGACACTTTCTTTTCTCACCTTATGTTGTGCTTTTATGCTATTATTCTTATACAAAAAAGATGGGAGGTGTCAAATAAAATGTGGATTTTGGCTTTTAAAATGAACTTCTTCTGATCCATCCCTTAAATCTCACCTGAGACCCTCTGAGCTGTTCACCTCTGGCAGTCCTCCACAGGTCACGATGTAATGTTGGTGCACAAGTCTGCTCATGGTGTTTTATTCTGAAATGCCATTCCTGTATTTGACTTCCTGCTAGCTCCGTCTCTCATGTGCAAATTGAAGGTACTTTGCCTTAACTGAATGTCAAAATAACACCTATCATTTAGCAGAGCAAAGTGGAGCACATTTTAGAAATGTGTCATGGTGTGTCTGGCGGGACCACTGTTGCTGAATCAACATGACCACAATTCAGTATAGCTAGCATAGTTCAGCCATACTGGGGCGTTTTTGTGCCTTTTGGAACCCAGGGATTACAGTTTTGTGCTACCTACTTCAGAGGTGAAACAAATACAGCATGAAGTGAAGTTATATAAAATAAATAACTGGATAATTATGCTCTAATTTGGATGTTTGATGTCACATAACGTTTGAATTGCAGGTTACTGAAGACACTCAAATCTTTGCACTTTCTTCCCTTTTAAATGTTTTATGTAATGTTGCAACTGGCGGTTACGCTAACGAGAAAGTCTGTGACTTAGCTATGGGCTCTGTTGTACCAAAATCAAAACACCACAAAGCTACCAGTTAATCTTTGAAGTTTTATCTACAGTTCTCTCTGTCTGAAAAGAAAAATAAATAAATAAATAAAATCCTGTTGTGTCGCAAATGAATAAAGTGGTTTGAGCAATTAAGCAAATTCAGACACCTCAACTCAGCACTTAACTTTAACCTAAATAAGCAGATTAAGCAGGTTTACTTAAATAAAAAAAATTAAAAATTAAAAAATAATAATAAAAACAAATTAAGCCTATTTAAACCAATGTTTACAGCACGCAGGAACCTTTATGTGCGAGCTACGCTGGTTCCTCTCTCCAGTTACTACGCCTTGCACGTCATTTTGATATACTAGTATTCATCCTCGTGGGGAAATTCCTATTGTTTCTCTGCAGAAAGTAACATGATTGATCAGTTTGATAGATTTGTTCTCTTTTGTCCTCATATTTCCTGCTACCTCTTTGTCATTGTTTTTAAGAGAGAGAAAGATTGCTGCAATGTCTGTGTTACGACTGAAGGTTTATGACCTATTTCATGTTCGAGTGTGCAGGTGCGCCTGTCTGATTGGAGAAGTGTGCCGT
>JBAMYA010000006.1:3603175-3614544 GCA_037176975.1 Arrhamphus sclerolepis
AGGGAAATTGTGGTTCCAGCAGCTTAAGCACCAATTGTACAGTGAAATAATAAATAAATCAACAAGGTAAAGTAGAACTATTATTAAAATGTACCAAAAAAATAGTGCAGTATTAAAGAAAAAAGAAAAATTACTCAAGTAATAGTGCAGTATTAAAGAAAAATTACTCAAGTAGACACAAAGAAGACATTCATCAGAGGTTAATTCTTCTGCCTGGATGTTATGGTTTAGATTTTAGTTCTGGATTCTTGTTTTCCTGTGCCTGACCTTTTCTCTGTCTGTTAGCTTTACTTCCTGTTTTATTTTGAAGACCTGTCTGTGTGTGAATTTCCTGATCCTCGTTTTCCTGATGTGTTTCACCTGTCTCTCGTCAGCTCCTACCCCTATATATTGTTTTGTCTGTCTTTCCCTCCTTGCTGGTCTGTACTGTTTGCATATCGTGGCCCTGAGTCCTCTTTTTTTTTTTTTTGCCTTGCCTCGTTCTGAGTTTATTTCTGGTTTTGCTTAATCTTTGGATCTTTTGATTCTTGTTTTGCACTTTGGTTTTTCCTGCCCTGGCAGGGTCTTTTGGTTTTAATTTTTATTTAAAATCCCCATGTTGGATTACTCCTGCATTTGGGTCCTCCGCTACACCCTCACCACATGAAACTGAAGAACCAGGTCTAAACAAGATGTTGTAATTACAGCCAGAATTCAAAATGAAATGCACCACTACAAGCTAGAGCAGAGACAGGCTCATTTCTAATTTTGGCCTAAATTAGTCTATCAATGAGTCTTTCTGGCCAAAATTACACATGGCATTCCTCAGTTACGTGGCTCACAGTTTAATGTGTTCAGTAAGAGCACTGAATGTGAAAAGGTCATTGTGTTTCCTGCATCTCGTGAGGGTGCTGATGTTGCACTGTATCCTGACGACCTAAACACATATTGTCAGTCACACAGGGCCCTCTGGCACTTCATATCCCGCTAGCTAACACTGAATCACATCTTTATAATTCGTCCACCCGTCCATCTACACACTACCCATGGCACATAGCAAGAACTCATCTGAAACACTTAGTAAGAAGCTCTTTTTAATTAGGGGGAATTTCTCCCGATAGCAACAGCTCTCGTCCTCCACGCTTCACTCCCATGTTTCCGTCTGCATGCCTGCCTCATCACATTTTTCAGGCTTGTACAGATTGTAGCGCTGGAAGGCTCAAGAGGTGGGAAGATGATGGGTGTGGAAGGTGGTAGGAGGGTGGATGTGGAAGAAAAGATGGCTTGTTGAGGGTTACTCATGATGGCAGATACTAGAGTCTGCAGGAGATTAGAGGCTAGTAAGATCTGTATCAGGGTGGTTCCATCAATGTTCAGCCATGCTAAAAAAATAAAAAATAAATCCTCTGCATTATCATATCTCCTTTCCCACTATTCCATGTTTTTTTCTTCTTCTACTGTGTTCCAGCATGTACACTAAAGCCTTAGGTTAAAGTCTTAACCTTAATAACAATAAGGAGAAATGATATCAATGGCATAGCTAACAATACACTCAAAAAACAGTTAGAGACACACACACAACAAATCTTTATGTGCAAAAAAAAAGATTCACACACACCAAATATTCAGAAAATAGTTTTTATTCTTATCACAACAAATCCCTCTGTCACCTTCTGGCACCTAAATGTAATTAAAATTTGTATGTGGAAGGGCAGCCAAGTGAAAATCCACTTCACATAATTGACGTGGCTGCACATGCCAACATTAATGCTTGTCCCAAACACACACACAAACATACACACATCTCCCTGAATAAGAAATAGCCTGAAAAACTCTACCTCTTAATCTTCCAACCCAAAAACACAGTTACACCAACAAGTCAGTCATGCACACAGATGGGGGCCAATGGCTAGCAAATTAGCTTCCTTCAAACTACGAACCGAAGATTCTGACCGCGTTGCTCCAACCCAAGTGACAAATTCCATACTACATAATATACATCCTTTTTGCTATTTTTCTCATTCAAATCCATTACACAAATAGCTGGGGATTGATGGAACAGATAGAAAGAACAAAAGAAAAAAGGACAAGACAAGAAGAGTAAGAAATAACTGGGGCTGATGAGGGGCCCTGTCCGACTCCATGATCCAGGCTAGATGTCTTGATCCTTGGAGTAAACAGCAGCCAAATAATGGTTTTGTGGAATATACCCTTTTGGATTTATAACTGGACTGACCATACCCATTGGTGGATTCTGCTTTCCCCAGGAGGTCTGGGGAAATATCACGTTTTCCATGTGGCAACTTCGTTTTCCTATATACAAAAACTCATTGATGAAAAGGGGCCAAGAAAGCAGTGCCTCTGATGTCTGTAAAACAGACCTCTGAGAGTATGGCCAAGGTCACCAGGTTCGACCCCTATAGTAAACAAAGATGGAAGAAAGGCCTCCATGCCAGACTTGGGGCAGATTAGAGCTGGTCCGCCCATACCTAAAGCATAGGTAGACCAGCAGGAGGAGATCCTAAAGCTGGAAGTAAGTGCAGCAGTTGGGGAGTGAGACAACATTCTGATGATGCCCATATATGCATACTTGGCCAGAGAGAACAAACTGACTATTAACTTCAGGGCTGCATTCCTGACCATCACACTTCATCACATCAAAGACAGCCAAGTGTCCTCTCTTGTGACCCTATGGTTGGGATCACAGGAGCGGTTGTAACGGCCGCTCCACCCGTGGGTCAAGACTTTAGTGAGCACAAGAAAATAAAGGTCACGGTGAAAGAGAAGGATCCACAACAGCCAATACAGGATTATGTGAGGGAAGTGAGGTCCACGGTTAGAGTCAGCACACAAAGCAAGGATGCCAAGTAGTTATGGTTGAGCTGTGTAACCGAGATGAAGTGGATTTTGTTCAGCTCCCAACAATGGGGACTACTGTCACAAGGAAGCACAAGGTCGTAAGAGGGTGGGGCCTCAAGTGTAGAACATTAAGCAGGGGTCCTATGGAGCAAAGAGAGATAAGAGAGCCCAGCAACAGCCAGCCAAGAAAGAGGCACCGTAGCAGAACCAGAGACCAGCTCAGAAGACGCCACCAGTGCAACCGCATCCTCAAAAGAAGGATCCTACCAAAGCGGGCTGGGGAAATTCCCCAAGCCAGTGAGAATGACCCCAGACAAGAAGGTAGATTATCTTTCCCCGAGAAATATGCTAAATTAACACCAGAACAAAAGATAGCCCTCTGGGAGTCCTGCAAAGTGGCAGCTGAAGAAAAATGGCTGAAGGGGTGCAGGTCACTCTGGAGCATGAAGAGTCGAAGAAATGGACCCCACAAGCAGTGAAAAAGGCTCAGTTGGCGGGACGTGGCTGGAGACGAGTGATCAGCTTTAAAGCTCTCAACCAACGCATAGCCAATTGTGCAAGCCTAATCAACCCTAAAGGAACCCTGAGACTGAAAAATTACAAATCCTGCATCATCCTGGCCAATGGATTCTTCTCCCTGAAACTGGCTAAAGAATATCAGGGGAAGAGGGTCCTTTCACATAATTCTTATCTTTGATCACATTTTGTTAATATGTATAACATTTATTAATAATTTTCTTAATTACCACTCTCATCAGGTTAGTAGAGCATTAATTATCATTAATCACAATACAGTTCTCATTTGGATGTTTACTGATACTTTGTTATGTCCAGTTCAGGCCTCTGCCAGAGGCCAAGCTCTGGGATCTCAATTCTATTTGACAACTGTAACCTGCACACAGGACAAGCGTCGTCATGGGCATTTATGCTTGTCATTTGCATCACTAATTACAACACCAGGCACTAGGTATCCTTTTCTGCAGTGCTGTAGCTCATAGTGCTGAGCTTGCTTTTGTTTGCTTTCTAAATGTAGTTCAGACAGAAAAAAAAACCCAAACAAAACATGTCATACCAGAATTGGAGGTGATAAATGTTGAGCATCAGCAATTTTTACAGACCCATCTAATCCATCTTTCTACCTGCCTTGAAATGATGAAGTAGTAGTAGTGAGAAACACAAAGACAAAGAAGAACATATCTACCAAGCCGACCAATCTGATTTGTTGTGATCTACGTTGACATGAGGTGTGTAACATTTAGAGAAAGGTGCATATTAGGTGACAGTGTAGCTCACGGTGCAGGGTCCCCTCCTACAATGTATTTTCTGTGCCTTTTATCCCTCCTCCCTCCAATTTTATAATACAGGTTTGTAGGTGACCAGAAGCTTGAGCTTACCTTGCTTACCTTTGGTACTTGAGTATCACTCTTCCACTTTTACTATAAAGCCATCCCTCTGGTAACGCTGTGCACTATAGGATTTCTCCACCTCCGTCACATAATTAGAAATTTTCATTAGAAACTATATTGATCTTGAGGCTATCCATAAGTTCTTTCCAATTAAATACGAGAAATGAGGAAGACTAATCTGAGATAAGCCAAATTAATTAGATGGAAAGTTTAAGGACCAGCAAAGACCACTTACATGCAACCCATTTCTGAGTGACAGCATGATCATTCTGTGCACTTCTTAAAAGGACAGTTTGAGAGTTTTTGGTTCTTCATGATTTTCTAAAAACATCCAGCAGTACAGATAATATGAGTGTCATAAAAAACAAAGCTATAGCTAATTCACGAGGTTCTAGCAAGGTACAGGTAGAGCTGCTGTGTTTACGCTGAGTAGAGGACTGTCAATCTTACATTTGTCCAAAGCTTATCTTTTACTGTAATCTCTCCAATGAGTGCGTGGTGGGTCTGTCTCAAGAGCTTCTCCTGGTTCGACATGACAAAACACTGACCAGGAGGCATCAAAACCAGATAAGCAAACCAACTCCATTCTGTCCTTTGATGGGAATGAGCAGCAACTCAACTCATGAGTCTCTCCCTGATGAGTCCAAGGACCAAGTTGAGGACACTCTTTTTAGCCGCTTGTATTCATGATCTCATTGTTTCTGGGTGCATCGCCATCAACAAACTCAAGAGTCTACAGACTCAGCTTCTGCTGAGGAAGACATGTTGGTGGAATTAAGGAGATTCCTTCCACTACCACCTCAACAACAGAAGAACAGAGGATGGGTGATTCTCTCTGCCTCAAGCGCCCCCCCCCCAATTGTAGTAAAAGAAGTCAATAGTTATACTCTTTATGTCAAACTTTGTCAGTATGATGGATTTCTCATTGTGTGACTGAAATCTCTGGTGCATTACAGTGAAACTAAGTCCTTTATTATCTGTGTACTGTGCTTGTCTTACAACAATGAAAAGATTTTCTGTTATCAAACTCTGATTTACTCAAGTTACATCTGATGGTAAAACAGCAGCTAACTGCCTGAGCGAGAGAGGGATTTTCTGACGCTGATTAATATCCTTTCAGCCAAGCTTTTCATAAAAACCCAAAGCAGAGATAAAATCAAACTGCATTAAACCTCACGGTTTATTTTCCATGTGACTGACTGTTGATCTATTGTTGAGTTGCTCAAATGCAATTATGTCAAACCATAATAATAAAAATCAACAGACAAGTTACACTGTGCTCAAACAATCATTTGTGGGTTACACTCACACCCTCCTCCCCCTGTTCTTTACTGTACATTGAACTGAATAAAGCCCCTAAAAGGATATGCAACTTAAAGTAAATAGGAATAATAAGCAGGTCTCTTTTTGATCTCATTTGAATGTCAGAGCAAAAGGGGGTATCACACATGTGCAAAACAAGTTTATATTAGAAAGAGAAAACCACAAATAAATAGATATGATATATTAGATAGAGAAGATACATATAAACATGCAAACACATACATAGACATAGAAATTTACAATAATTATAAATGATCTTGAACTTTGTTTCTAATGGAACATTACAGTGAATTTCAATGTCTGCTCCCCATGGCTCTAAGTTCAAATAAAAACACCAGCAGATTTGACATTGACAGCTGCACAGCCCACTGGAGCTTACCATCTAACCCTAATCCTTTTGTAGCTTCAAATAGCTTCTTTTTTAGAGGAGAAGTTTTTATATGCAGAAGCAAATAGCTCTCTACTAGCCTTTAACTGAGATTTAAATACTGACCTTCTTTACATTACTGCCCTGTACGTGTATATGTACCTTCTCTCCATGTCCAAGGTTTTCATTCTTAACGTCGCTCAGCATCCTCCAGTTCACATATGATCCACTGCTTGTTGACCTGGTTTCTGTCAGTGACTGGCTGTCAAGTGCAAAACCTTCCCGATCATACCTGCAGTGGACATGCAGACAAAAGTGTGACTTAAGACAAAACTAATAGTACCTGCATGTTGAAGTGATTGGATTTATCAAGTTGCAAAACATGTGTAGAATATACATTTTAGAATGAATGTTAACAGACTTTGTGTCTTACTAAAGAAATGCTGCATTGAAAGAAAAAAATCACCAAATTCTAAAATATTATCTATAAAACGTATTGAGGCCGTGACTGTAACTTCTTTACTTTCACAAGTGATCTATAGCCATTAGATTATCACACAACATATTTGATCAGACACGGATGTCTGTCATCAAAAATTGAATTGCCAGATCAAGCAGCTTTTCATATTTATAGACATTGTGGTTTCTCTGCACAAAGCTTGTCCATATTTCTTTTTGTCAATGTAAAATGTTAAAAAAGTAGAACACCTTATCCGCTTCTTGGACAATTCAATGTGTCCAGCATATACAATGAAAAGAGAATCAAAAAGAACAGTAGCAATTAGGCAGAAAAGCCAGGGATTAGAGAAGAACAGGAGCAGCGATGAAAGTAAGGAGGCTGACTTTCCTCCTTACAATTCACCTACAAAAAAGACGAAAATGATTGTGTATGGAGCAACAAACATGATTAGTTGTCTAGAGGCACCAACAAATACACCCCTGTATTGATAGCAGTCATACTTTGAGGCTCTAAACCTTTTTGATGTGATTTTCTTTTTCTTTCTTTCTTTTTTTTTTAAAATGGCCCCTACAGGGCTTTCAAATGAAACACACAACCATATGTGCGCTGAAAAATTGCTATGCAAATGCACAAGAAAAGCAAAACATATTTATATCTTCCAGTTGGTCAGAGTTGGGAACAACCATAATGAGTGGATGAGTCATAATAGTTTTTAAGCACATGCAGAAGCAGTTCTGAGCTGAAATCCAGAAACAAATGCGTCCTGCTTCCCTCCATCCAGCTTGTCTAGAATCCTGCTGAGACTTAGGTGGTGGACACCATCAGTGTCCTGACATGTGAGAATCAGGGCTTGGCCCTGAGGTCAACTTTAGACATTGTGTGTGCATGTATAGCTCTGTGAAATTTTTTTCTTTCATGTACAAAGATGAACAGTGACTACAGCCTATTAGTAGAGGGCTCTGTCTGTCTGTTTAACACACCTTGTCTTGTGATTAGTTTGTGAAGTAGTACCAGCAAGACTGCAATTTGTGGACGATTGATTGGACCAGTGATTATCGGCATGAGTGATTGTTGTTCTAGACCTGCACAACAGCGTGACTCACCAGGCTCTCAGTCTGAAGGCCTCTGTTATGTCTGGGTTCACCATGATTGTTGAACTGAACAAAGCGGAGAGAGATCTGCCACCAAAATCAGACAAGCGAGCACCTTTAATGGCAACCACAGGCTCCCCTGAGCCATCAAACTTCTCTGCCTGTGAAGACGGAAAAAAATCTCTAAGAAGGTGATTTCGGAAGGAGAACATTATAGAGCAAATGCTTTTTTTTTTTTTTTTTGGTATTGTTTCTTATATGTTTAGCTTGTGTCTGCAGTTTGGAGAAACTAGAAAGTAATCTGTGCTAGAGCTTGTTTTTATAATTAGACAAACTACATGTTAATTTGAAAGTCATTTTCAGACTTCGTCAAAGAGGAAGGATTAGTTCCTGCAGATCAAATGAGCTTAGAGAAGAACAGCACTATTTCATGCACATTCAAGAGTTTATTTAGCCCTCTGTTTTAAATCAGAGTCTCTGGTCCAAAGCAGTTCTGAAGGTCAGAAAAGTGATTTAAATGATCCAAATTTTACACCCCAGAAAACCCAATCAAAGTTTTCTGCATGCAAGAGTACCCTCAGAGACATGAAGGATGCATATGCAGCACATACACGCATGGGAACCTTCAAATATACATGATTAATCACACACAGCTCATTGTGCTTTTATGCTAAATCACAAATCCATCAATGGATACAAATGAAGAGTCAGAGTGAAATAGTTCTTACCTCCTCTCCCCACAGTGTGACTGTCACTTCTTTGCCAGTCATATCTATCAGTTTGAGAGCCCTCTTAGAAACTTCTCTGCTTGTCTTGGTGGTGATACGGGATGCTTCCTCTGCACTCTTGCACACTCCAATCACATCTAAAGGGAAGAAAGAATAATTATAAATCTCTATCTACAGATAACTCATGAATGCAGGCAGGCAATGCGGAATGACAAAGGACATTATGTGAAGAGAGAGAAAATGTTCTAGTTGTTGTAGAAGTAAATACGCCACTGGGTTTTACTCTAAGAAATGTGAGGTCTTATCACATCATAAGCAGTAGATATCAAGCAGAGCAGAAAGCAGCCACCCTTCTGATATTACAAAATCACAGTGTGACATGACTGAGAGGTCCTCTTTCCAAATAACAACAGTAATTTCTCATTCATTTTGCCTGTCATGTTCAAGGTCTAAAAACTTTATTTTTACTTTATTGAAGAACAGCCACCCCTGAGCTATAAGGTGCTCTACAATACAATGGTATCAGTCAGCCCTTTTCCTGGCAAAATGTTTTAAAATTGCACATATTTAACAAGAGAAAGAAGTCACAATCAGGAAGAACTGAGGATCAGAGAACCAGTTTTGTGGCATGTAAGATGTTGTGAATGTTTATTATTTCTAATATATATTATGCAGTAATTTTATTCCTCTGTAGTTGCCACGAGTCTGCACATTTCCTTTGTTCTCACTCTAAGATCCTGTTGAACGTCCTAGTTGAAAACTCCACTGCCACCTATCCTGGACACTTCCATACCTCCACAGGACCCACTACCTTTCCACTCATCCTCCTCAATGCCCTCCTCACTTCAGCCATACTAATCTTGTTACCTCAGGGTTTGCGACAGTCACCTCTTGGTTCTCTTTCATTTTTCTTATCCATCAAGTATTCTTTCCATCTTCCCATCACACTTCTGGCACCTGTCAATACACATCCATCTTTACCCTTACTCATCCAGGGCCTTACACATTTGTGATGGTTAACTTTCTGTCAGTAATACCAAGGTGCCAGGACTAGGACCAATGCATTAAATAAAATGACTGAGCAGAATCATAAAACTAATTTTGCAAATCAGTCATTCTCTCAACTTCACCCTGCTGTCTGCTCTTTCTGTTAACCTTTTTCTAAACTCTCCCCCCTCCACTCTCTGTCAGAGCTCTCTCAGCCGTGCTTAATTCCATTATGATTGAGACGATGTCATCCACCTATGAACTCCATTATCACCACAGGAACAGGCTGACAGTTCTCATTACCATGTTATAATCCGTTATTTAACAAACCTGTGTAGGGGAGTGGAAGGAGAGAGAATGTCAGCAGATAACACACAGGACATACTGTATAACATTACCCCTCTTCAACTAACGTAAACACATTCTGCAAGCTAAACTGCTTAGTCTGAGTTGTACAGTGTGGCTGTGTTGTCTTGCACTGCGTGTAATTAGCATTATTATATCTTAGAATGTAAGCCTACATGTAAAATAACATTTCAGAGTCATAGATTGTGCAAAGAAAAACTTAACAAAAACGTAACTTACAGTTTCGTAAATTATATTTATGTGGAAGTGGCTTAAAGTTGTTCTCTCTAATAACTTGCAGGGCACAATCTCTGGTTGCAAAAACAAGTTTTCCGATGGAATTTTTTTTTTTTTTTTTACCTGACTTGTGAGATGACAAAACCCTTTTATCATCTTATTTCATATAAGTATGATATTTTATAGTCTAATTTACAGTTTAATAGGAAATTAAGAGGGTATGCATGAAGGCAAGGCTATGATGTGACTGAAAGTGAAGGTTTTTTTTGTTGCATGGAAAATGCTGTAAATGTATTCTTTACTAAACAACCAGCCAGGTTGACTTTATTGTTCAATAAAAGGTTTATCGAAGTGAAAGATTTTGAAAAATGAAAATCACATTAATGGATGAGAATAGTGTGTAAATTAAAAGACCAATAAGGAATGCAGCCTCAGGAGGTTTTGAGCCTGTCCCAAGCCAGGATAAATGCAGAGGGTTGTGTCAGAAAAGGTGTCCGACGTAAAACTTAGGCCAGAATAAACACACAAATCACAAGACCCATGAAACCCAAACCGGATCAGTCAAGGCACCATCGCCATTGATATTGTTGACATACAGGGCACCAATAGAAATTGGGCTTCTGCTGGTTGAGGGAGAAGAGGACGGTGTGTCAGTTGAGAGAAAACAGAAAAAGCAAGAGACTAGGACTCAGAGTAAGGACTTTGAATGCTTGACAGGAAAGGTAGCAAAGGCTAGAACCATAAGAGCAGGCTTCCAGATGTTTTATTACAGTGTGGACAGGAACAGAAATGGAGGAAAAGTTATCTTGAAGAAGGAGCTTGTTAGGAATGTTCTGGAGGTGTAAAGTGTCAGATAAAGTAATGTGTCTGAAACTAGAAACTGAAGGTGTGATGTTCAGTGTTGTCAGTGTTTATACCCCACAGGTGGGATGTGAGTTAGAAGAGAAATATAAATTCTGGAGTGAGGTAGATGAAGTTACGGAGAGTATCCCCAGAGATGAAAGAGTGTTGGCTGGTGCAGACTTAAATGGACATGTAGGAGAAGGAAAGGTTTGGTATCCAGGATAGAAACACAGACGGTGTGGAAGACTTTGCAAAAAGGGTGAAAATGACTGTAGTGAATACTTTCTTACAGAAGAGACAGATGGAGAGGACACGCAGAAGGCTAGGGTAATTATGAGATAGAAATGTATCATCACGCACCAGAAGTGAGATGGGAAGATGGAAAGAATACTTTGAAGAGTTGATGAATGAGAAAAATGAAAGAGAACCAAGAGTAGCAAGAGGTGACCGTCGTGGACCAGGAGGTAGGAAAGATCAGTAAGGCAGAAGAGAGAAAAGCACTGAGGAGGATGACGATTGGAAAGGTAGTTGGTCCTGATGATATACCTGTGGAGGTATGGAAGCATCTAGAGGAGGTGGCAGTGGAGTTTTTGACTAGGACATTCAACAGGATCTTAGAAAGTGAGAGGAGGTCTGAGGAATGAAGGAACAGTGTGCTGATGCAGATTTTCAAGAACAAGGGAGACGTGCAGAGTTGTGGCAACTACAGAGGAATAAAGCTGATGAGTCATACAATGAAGTTAT
>JBAMYA010000006.1:3614644-3648488 GCA_037176975.1 Arrhamphus sclerolepis
CCGCAGAGGCACTTCTCTGCTCTGGATGCCTGCAGAAGGAGAGCAAAATCTGTCAGTGTAACAAGGCCTCATTTTATATATATACATATATATAAATATACACACACACACATATATGTATGTATATGTATATATATATAACATACACATAAACACACACACATATTTATACACATAGACATAGTTATATATACACACACACAATATACAACAGTAATTTATATATAACAGTAATTTACATTTTGCTATACTTCACACATGTATAATGACCTATGATGTAGCCTACCTTTTGTAACATTCCAATTTTTTTCTTTTTTTTTTTTTTAAAAGAAAAAAACGAAAGTATAGGCTATACTCCCATCATTTATTCCGTATATTGACTCACCTGGACTCTGTGGGTAAGTTGAAACTGTTCTCCTTGACGGTGAATCAACTCCGTCCGTAGAAATTAACAGTTATGTAGCAGTGGAGTGTTGCGAAAGCAGTCACGCCCTCTGACGGTCTCGAGATGCGTCAGCGAGGGTTGCCATGTTGGTGCGGGGTGCCTTCAAGTCAAATTCACGCATATTTAGGGCGAGTCGTGATTGAGAAATAAGTCAATAAATTCGGTGAAAAATCCGCCAGCAGCCGTGTTTAAGTTAATTAGACTTCCCTTTTTTACAAAAACAAACAAACAAAAAAAAAAACAAAAACATTTATGGTAACTGCAGTGCATTAAAAATAAAAATAAAATGTTCTTTTCCCTTTTTAAAAAAAAAAAAATGAAGCCTCTACTTTTTCACTTTGAGTTCACAATTATGACTTTAAGACTCAGAAACAATTACATATTAATTTCACGCTTGTAGCGTTTTATTCACTTTTTCTTCTTTCTCAACAATTAATTTAGAACATTAAAAAGCACAACAAACGTATTTCATCGTGTTTTATCCGGTTTCAACTGGCCACAACTTCACCAGGAAGCACCAGCTCAGCGTCCACCTGTCATGCTGTTGCTTAAAGTCACCAGCAGGTGGGGCTGTTGCACTTACACACTATTTGAGAAATAAAAACTCATACTGTGTCACTGTCACTGTATTTTGGTTTATCTCTGATTTCAGGTCTGTTACCAGAGTGGTTTCTCCCTCCAATTCAGCCTCCCAAATTAGTTAAAGATAGTGAAAATATTTAACTCAGCTTCATTTGTCCCTGCTGTTATCGGTTACTTGTAAAACTTTTTTTCCTAAAGAAACACAGTTTATCAGCCATTATTACTTTAAAAATATAATGAAGTTCACTGCTATGGATACGACTATCCAAGCAGACATAGACACTTTTGTAATGGATCTAAATCTACAAAGGTTTGCTTGCTTGTTTTAGTTAATTTAGATGCAGTATTTTTTGCTTGACATGAAATTGCTTATAATGCAGTACAGCACATTTTAACAGTATGATCTAATTGACTGTTTTCTAAAGTCTATCCTACCCTTTTCAGATTCTTTGGTGCAGAATGTTTCACAAATGGCTGAGTGGATTCTGAAAAATCAGCGTGTAATAACCAAAAGGCTGCCCTGGCTTGTCAATTGCATCCCAGTGGTTTATTTCTGAGAAAAGTAAAATACAGCACAAATACAATTGTAGATAGATCTTCAAAATTACGAACCACACAAACTTAGTTCACTGTTTTCCAGACTTTCCAAGAAGGTCAGGTGCAGTAGCGACATTGAGGCTCTGACTGCGATTTAAAAACTAATTTGACAAATTTAAGCGGCACATCTGCCATTCCACTCGGAGGGGGTGGGGGCATCATGGTGCTCACACCCAGCCTCCGTAACGCAGCTTATTCGGCAGGTAGATGCTGGTGAGAAAGTCAGGAGCTATTGCTGCTAAGGACTGTATTTCAGCCTTGACCTTGTTGCACTGCATCAGTTCAATCTGCAACAACACGAAGCACACAACTGTAAGGAGCAGGCAACAATGAATGATATAAATAAGAATTATCAGGCAAATAAATAAATATAAACCAGGTCTTTTCAGAGCTTGCATTAAAATGTGTCAGAAAAGATCAGGGTGTATTTAAATGCAAGGTCTAAACGGGGCCTATGCTGTGCATCCTCATATCTAGTGAGAGAAAGAGTCCTGCTGCAGGACATAATCAAAATTTTGAAACTGTAAAGCTCTTTGGATTATTATTTTTACTTCTTTTACTTATAGTTTAGTTTTTCAAATCATAATTTTCAAAGAACGCTCACAGGAGCTCACTGTGGAATGTCAGGGTTTTTATACGGACATCTTCCAGAGCATATTGTTTGTCTTTTGTATTTAACCAATAAAAATATCCTATAAATCCACTGAAACATAATCTAGAAACTAGAAGTGACATTCTCTCAGGCCAGTCACAGTCTGTACCATGTGAATCTAGGTTTAAAATTACACACTTGAGATATTTTGTCTCTTCTTTCTTCACTCACCTCTCTCTGCCAGGCTGGCTGGCTGGTTAAGTACGGCCGTTTTAGCAAACTGTTGAGTTTGCTTTCGTCTCTCTTGGTGAGGGGAACAAGAGAATCCGCGGGAACCCTCAACCTAAAATAGAAACAAATCCGATTTCCTTTTAAATGACCAAATTCCTAAAAATGACAGCAGTCTGCAGTCATTTCCTTTGACTAATGTTGTTAATACAGAAGGTTCTCATTTTCAGATATTCAGAGACAAGTTGAATGTTGTTTAGGAGGAAACGGAGGGAAAAAGAACCGTACAGACTACAATTAAATACATCTCAAAAATGCACTTTTCCCTAAATTTGCTCACGAGGATGTATACTTAAAACTCCATATGCTCTAAAATGCAGCTCTTTGAACAGAAAAATGAGGGAAACAGCAACAGAAACCAAAACAAACAATCTAAATGTCCCCAGAATATAATCCCAATTAGAGGCAGGAGGAGGAAGTAGCGAATGTTGAGTCCAAACCTCTGCAGGTCAGAGGGGAGGAGGCCTAGCCACATAACGCTGGGGACGGTCAGACTGTGGGCCTCAAATGACATTGCCTGTGGAAAAACCCACATACACACACCCAGTCACACACAACAGGCTTATGTAAAACATCTCCAATAAAGACACAGATAATCATCACTGTACCTTCGTGCTGTGGTTACACCCAGCACATATCCACAATAAAGTTAATCAACACAGAGATGGTGACGCAAACATTGCAGGAAACAAGGAAGATGCTGCCACAAAACTGCACATTTTAACTGCATACCAAGTCCGTTTAAAAATTCTGAGTTGTGTGACTGGCCCTTTTATTTAAAAAAAAACAACTTAAAAATGGGGGCACGATAATTACATGTTACTAACAGAAAGACACTAGACAGGCCGCATTGGATAACGTAGAGCACAAGAATAACTGACATGGAAGGACTCACCACTGATCCATACTTGTAGATGCACATGATTTCAATGCCTGAGAAAAATCAGAGGGAGAGACAGAGACATGCTGCAATCACCAACATACCAGAGCAATTATGCGCCGAGACGCGCAACAGAGCTTAGAACAAAGTAAAGCATTACATATGTGTCTCGCCATGCAAAAGGAGGCGGAAAAAAAAAAAGGTTTGAGGTATGGAAACTGATGGAAACTGAGCCATCCCTCTTGGACAAGGTCACGCCAGTGGGAATAATGGTCACAGCAGCCACCATGACGCACCACACAGGTGCTAAGATTTGCTAGCTTAGCAGGACATGCAACCCAGCTGTGTGTGCACGGAGATGAAAGACGAACCGAGTGTTGATACATGTGATGAAGTATGAAAAGTATGTGTGAGAGTAAAACTGATTTGCATTCAGACGAACCATGAGGGTCGGCGTCAACTAGGGCGAAGATGGGAATGCGCAACGTCTCCCAAAGCTTTCTCACCATCAACCTGCTGTTCACATCAGGCACGCCTTTACCCTCATTCACAAACACATAAACACAGAACACTAGAATTACCACTGCCAAAAGGAAACAAGATTTTGTTAAGATTTTGCATATTAGCAAAATGTGGCCAAGGGAGAGCCTTGGTTGAAAAAAACAAAACAAAAAAAAAACAACAAAGCACTGTTATCATGATGCAAGGAGGGAGCTTTGTGTAGAAGCCATCATCCAGCAGTCTCTGGAACGTTGCATCCTTCTCAACTATCAGGACAAATTTTGCAGACGACACAATACCTGCACATGGTTGAGGAAAGATTATAAAGAAATTTCATCTGAGAAAGCCACGTAGTATATGAGAAAGAGGCACAGAAGCAAAAGCATGTGCAAGCTCTTGAAGAAATTACAAAGCATACCTCTAATCCCAGCGATGTTTGAGGAAACTGAAACGGCCTGAGAAAAAGAGGAAAAAAATGCTCCAATGATGGGAATGCACAATATATGAGATGTACCTTTTTTTTTTTTTCCGTGGCAGAAAACTAAATAGTAAGCTGACAGCAATGCCCTGTGGAAGGTTTAGCCTCACATTATAAATTCTGATAATCATAAGGATTTCTCTGGATACGCTGGATTTTGACACCTTTATATTTGTGGCTTGGGGTCAAATATGTTTCTATAACAAAAGTGTGAAAATGAATCATGTGGTTGTCACTAGGTTTAAAAATTAGGTTACTGAACAAACATCAATCCCAGACATGTTATTGTGTCATCATAATAATAATACATTTTATTTGAAGCGCCTTTCAGGTCACTCAAGGACACTTTACAAGATAAAACACAATAAAATGAATAAAACAACAACAAGAACACAGCATTAAAATCACGGGAAAAAGTTATGGACCGTATGCTGACTGAAACAGATGACTTTTGAGTCTGGATTTGAACTGAGTTAAAGAGTCGATATTACAGATGTGAGAAGGTAAAGAGTTCCAGAGTTGGGGAGCAGAGACTGAAAGCTCTGCCCCCCCATGGTGCTGAGGCGGGCAGAAGGCACAGAGGTGAAGGGATGAGGAAGACCTGAGGGAACAAGAGGGGATGGCAACATGAAATAAGGGGGCGGGGCGGGGGTGTATGGATAGCCTTAAAGGTAATGAGGAGGATTTTGAAAATGATCCTGAGTTTAACTGGAAACCAATGGAGCTGATGGAGGATGGGGGTGATATGGTGAGAAGAGGGGGTCCTGGTGATAATGCGGGCTGCTGAATTCTGGACCAGTTGGAGTTTATGGAGGGAATTGTGGGGGACACCAAAGAGAAGTGAGTTACAATAGTCAAGACAGGAGGTGACGAGGCTGTGAACCAGGATGGCGGCAGTGTGGGGGGTGAGAGAGGGGCGGAGGCGATTTATGTTATGTAAATGGAAGTATGCAGACCGGGTAATGTTATTGATATGACCTTTGAAAGACAGTGAGCTGTCGACGATGACGCCCAGACTCTTAACCTGAGGGGAAGGGCAAACTGTGGAACCGTCAATTGTCAGAGAAAAACTGTTGATTTTGGAAAGGGTGGCTTTGGTGCCAATAAGAAGAAGTTCGGTTTTATTGCCATTAAGCTTGAGGAAATTTGCGGAGAACCAAGATTTAATCTCAGAGAGACAGTGGGTAAGGGAGGAGGGTTGAAGAGAGGAGTTTGGCTTACTGGAGATGTAGAGCTGGGTGTCATTTGCGAAGCAATGAAACTGGATGTCATCCATCCACCCGTTATCTATACCCGCTTTGTCCTGTGCAGGGTCACGGGGGTCTGCTGGAGTCTATCCCAGCTCACTGTGGGTGAAAGGCAGGGGTCCACCCTGGACAGGTCACCAGTCCATCACAGGGCAACTGGATGTCATGTTTACGGAAAATATAGCCCAGAGGTAGAAGGTATATTATGAAGAGGTTGCTGAAGAGGCTGCTGTTTTTGTGCACAACAATGGTATATATATATATATATATACATATATGTATGTATATATATATTTATATATATATATATATATATATATATATATACCGATGGACTTATGGCAAAAAACACAGAGGATGCAAGAAACTGCAGAAAAGAGACTGGCTTTGAGACGTCAGCTGATTGAAAGAACTTTTGAGTCGTGCCTCACCTCTCTCATCATAGGAAACGTGAGATCCCTCTGGAATAAAATGGATGAACCAGAGTCAAAGCTCATGCTTCCTGTGGGATTCAAGTGTTCTGACTCAGATGTTCTGCAAGCTATCAGGCACATTCACACTGGCAACCATTTCCCCCACTTACGTTACCAGCTATACGGCAAGGTTCAAAAGTCCTGCTTGGAACAGTTGGAAGGTGTGATGAGTCAGCAGGATTTAGCAGGGTCAGACATTTGTGACAGTTGTTATTTTTGTCAGGAGTTTATGTACAAAAACAAACCTTTAACAAGGTAATTAAGTCGGGAAACAAATGCAGTGATGAGTTCAAGCAAATTTGAAGAGTCCTTCACCCAACCTTGTGTCAATGTTTTTGGGCTTGTTTAGTCCTACCTGGAGAAGTTTTGTTTCATCACCATTCCACTTTTTTACAAGGTCATTTATTTTTTCTCTCTCTTTTTACATGCAGGTGGAGTTA
Source organism: Arrhamphus sclerolepis (assembly GCA_037176975.1). NCBI lineage: Eukaryota > Metazoa > Chordata > Actinopteri > Beloniformes > Hemiramphidae > Arrhamphus > Arrhamphus sclerolepis. Next base: position 3,621,168 of record JBAMYA010000006.1, read on the forward strand.
CAGTGAGCCATGGATGGTGATGGCAGATTTTGATGCACTTCATCTGCTGCTACTGGGGCTGTACCTTCTGATGAGGAGGAGGAGGATGTTTTCTGCTTAACTCTGATCTCTCCAGAAGCCCAAAAGCACATTTGACACATTGACACATTTGCCTTTTCATTTCTTTTCAATTTGATCATTTCATTTATTTCACATATTTGATCTGTGCAGATTTCAGTAGATTACAGTACAATTTCAAATGCACATATTCAAAATAAATGATTTTTTAAAAAACAGGTGTTGTTCAATTTCCTCTTAAAGTCTGAAATAAATATATTTTATTTATTTTCAGAGATTTCATGTTCAAGATTTAAAAAAAAAAAGAAGAAGAAAAAAAGGCAAAGCTGAAATGTTTTAATCTCAAAGATGGAGTGGGCTGTCAGTGCAAACTCCAAAAACAACAGCTTAAGAAGGTACTCCATGCTGGAGAAAATCACTGGCTGTCTTTGTTCCCAACAACATATTATTTGTGGTGTCCCCGGGTTATAATTACAAATGATCAGAGACCACCTGATGATACTCATGCTGTTGAGAGGACAGGATGAGTATCATTAGGAGGAGAGTGGATGCTGGCAGGTGGGTCAGTTCAGGACCGAGTTCAAAGCAGCGGGAAAAAGAGAGAAACCCAACGAAAAACTTTTTCCTAATAGATGATCATTTATCAGTTGTCTAAAGCTTGGACTATAAAGGAAATTAGTCCTCAATTATATTGCAACACATACACGTATTCAAACAGGGTCTTGCATGTTAAAGTACGAGTAAATCAGAATTTAAAATGCTTTCTGTGGTAATCACATCACAGAAATCAGATCAGTCCTTCATACTCAGCAAAAGTTTAGAAAACTACAAGGTGAAACATAAGTAATAAGTAAGTAAGTAATAATAATATTCAACTCTTCATAACCGAGGCTCTGCCTTAAATGAATCCACCAAGCTTCCATTTAACTGCCCAAAGATTAAATCTTGATTTTCATGTGGCCCCAGGCCTTGTATGGTGTTCAGACAAGTGGTCTGGTACCAGCCGAGCCATTCCTTAGACCACCAGTCAAAGAACGGGCAATGAGTTCAATGGAGACATAGACTTCTGAAATTTAATTACAGTTGTGCTCAAAGTAATAGTGTTTTTAATAAATTTGAATAAAGCTCAAAATCCTTATACTAGCTTAAGTGCGAACACATAAGTGTATTGGGAACACTGCTCATTCTCAAGCATTTGAGATAACTGAGAAATGCTTGAAGGTTTCTTTCCTGTCCTGTGAATTAATGTTTAGTTGTATAATTAGTGTTTCTGAGAACTGCTGGACATCTGTGTTGTGCCACACCATGTGTAAGCTATTGCTAATGGCAAAAGAAAAGCTTAGCCGCATTGTTTTTAAGACAAAAGAACCTTCAATGCTTTAATTTTCCATCAGGCTGCAGGTTTGTTATTTTACAACCAGGTGAAGTGATGCAGCTGGGCCTTCATTGGCTTCTAACCCCCCAAAACAAGCAGGGGGTCCCTGCCGAATAAGCAGCAGCTCAGGTCTGCCTATGTGCACCACAGCCCCCTTTGGTGTTCAAGGATGAGAGAGATGTGATCTCTAGGGTCACCAGAGAGACAAAGAACAAAGGAACACATCGCTGTCCCGACCTTACAGCCATAAGAACGACAGCTTCAGCCTGATCAGTGTGATCAGTGTGACCAGCTACCAGCTGAGGGGCCCCCCACCCACCATCAAGGATTAACGGATCTCACTGGACATCACGGTGCTGACATTTGCTTTCAGATGGAGATAGTTTAGCTCATGCATGATTGCACATAAGTTTTGTTAGTTTAGCTTTTTCTGTTGATCTTCGTAACCTCCAGCAGCGGCTAAAGTTGCTGCCTGTAAGAAATCCCACCGCCTTCTTTCTATTCTTTCTCTCTACTCATACTAACCACATCACACACTCGTAAGATATGATCAATATCAGCCAGACTCCAAGTTTTGTTTGCAGTCATCCTGGGCATGACGTGTCAACACGTAATCTCGTCCACCATTTTGTGCTTATCACATGGATTAGCAGCCATCTTGGTTGAAGAATTGTTCACCATGTGACCTCGCCCACCATCTTAGAAGTCCACCACGTCTGCCATTTTGAGGATGTAACCACCTTCCTCCCAAACTGCCATCTTGCCACATCCACTCACACACCGAAGCACATATTCCCTCTGACATGTGTATTTGATAGTTGCTTTGTTTGTTAATGTGTAGTTTAGTCAACATTTTGTTACTAGACATCAGAATCGTAAACCAAGTGTTGTTTGTCTATCTTTAAGACTTGTGTTAGTAAATCCTGATAGTTAAATGAGAGGTTGTGTTTTTTTTTCTCACTTGTGTATAATACACTGTTGCTCTGTAGCGCCACAGGCTGGTCACAGGCTGGTATGCACAAAAAAAACGGTCAATTTGAGACTGATTGTGTCAATGATGGTACATTCGCACGTGCACGGTGTGTGTTGCGTCCGTCTCATCAGTGGCTGCTGGTCTTTCAAAGAGGCTCATTGTCAGCTTAAAACATAAAATTTGTCAGTTTATTTATACGTAAATTCAGACATGAATGTGAATGCCAGGAGTGTGTTGTTTTGGCTTTTTCTTCTTTCCTTCTGTGATGTAGTGCTTGGTGGTGGACAGAAAAGTTAAAACCACAGCTTTTACCATTTTTGTGGCGTTCCGTGGTATGGCCTCTCTCCCTCTCCTTCCTACTCATCTGTGCACGTTTACATGAGGTCTTGACCACTCACTTTAGAGTCTGGGACATTTTATCTGACTTGAGGGCATTTGGGAGCAGCTATCTAAATGCGTGAGACGCCCAGAACTTGTGGGAGACTTGGGATGTCTTTAAATTCTACCCTTCATTCCTTTTCAAGAAAATGGTCTGTGAATGAACAAACAAAACTATATTAAATTCGAATGAGGATATGTTGAAATTATATTAAACTGAAACAAGGAAATACTATGAGTGTGTTTTATTTACAGTGTAAGAAATGAACAATGGAAATGGTCCAGTAATTTCACCAAGCAAATTCTGAGAAATGGGTTGCAGTTTGTCTTTTGCAAGTTACTTCACTTGCAAAAACCCATGATGAGACTGAGCTCCCAATGCTTAAGTGACTGTTTATATCCTAAAATAGCTGTCAATCAAAATAGGATTGAGCCTTGGACTGATCCTCCAATCATCATGCGGAAACTCAGTGTCCAGGCCAGCCCATAGCTCCATTCACCCCCAGAGAGCAATGAAAAAAACTGTTCCATGCAGAGAATTGAAGCGAATGGACGCTCAACTTCTACGGGCAAATGCATTTACCACAGACGATATAAGAAAATGATTTCTTGAAATCTATGTCATTGACGCTTCTGAACGAACTTGTCTTCGAGATGAATGTGTTCTAATAATACTTTATTTCCATTGCACCTTTTTAAACAACTGATACAAAGTGCTTTACACAAAAATGATACATGAAAAAAACAAGAGAAATTCAAATGTTCACCGTCTTCAAAGACTCACGAGAATAGTGCTTCTTTTCCAGAGCACCAGCCTGCCAGTCAGCACTGTTTTCTGTTGGTTCCTGGAGTTTTCCATAGACAGCACCCTGCCTGTTGAGAACACAGTTAATAAAGTACTTTCAAGTTACTACCTGACATTGTGATGCACTTGTTTCCTAAAATCCGCCCCTGACATAGCCAATGAAATCGTATGTGGGGGTGGGTTTGCAGCGGCTCGTGTCCGTCTATCATCGGACCTCGTATTTCAGGAATATGGAGCGAAAATAGTAATCGCAGTGTTCGTGGTCACAGAGACACAAGTCTCAGAAGTAAAGCTCGGAAGGAATGGCAGAGGTAGTGGGTGTCACAGCAAGCTGCAGCTGAAGTGGGTTTTCTTCTAAATCATGTGGATTGTCTGGGGATTTGCATTGTTTTCCAGGAAAGAAACAGAATTCAAAATAAAAGGGGAAGCAAGGCAGAAGATCTTCTGAGCAGTTTTCTGCAAAATAAAAAAAAAAGTGTTTGATATCATTCATGTAATTCTTATCCTGTACCACCTTTTAAAAATATTTCTCAGAGATCTCACAGAGTTCATGCCTCAACAGATCACAGCTGAAGGGGGGGGGGGGCAACAGAATATTAAGCAGATAAATCTAATATTGTAGCTGATATGTGGCCTAGTTTTTCTGAGAAAGCTCCACAGCTAAAGGTTGGGTTGAGGTTGTTACATCACAAATCAGCACAAAGGAAGGAAATCCATCCAATAGCCATGTAAAAAAAAACAAATGTGAGAGCATATGATTACATTCAGTCAAGAGCCATGCTTAAAATATTTTTAGATGGTTATTACACCATTTAATGATATAGTTTACAGCTCATATAAGCTGTTAATTAGAACATCTGTGGCAGCTGACGGCTGGATTTGACAGCTCTGTGACTTGTTCAAACAATCTGAAAACAATACAGGTCAGCAGTAGTTATTTTTCAGCAGCTGTCTGTGGCTTTTATTACCATTAAAAGTTCACTGTCCAGATGATCAGTATCTCATAATTTCAAACTTGCATAAAGAAAATGTCATGCAGCAAAACAGAATAAAACTGTGAACTTGAAAACTACGTAATGCACTGTCAAACTAAAATATCTGCCTCTGTGGAGCAAGAGCTCCTTTTTTTGCTCCTTATAGATTAATGCTGTGAAGTACCTACCTACACCGTGACTTGAACCCTTGAACCTGATGTTTTCAAGCCACTCCACAAACCACACTGGCATCATTCAGTGCATGTGCACTTTTATAACCTGAGCTGGATGCCAGAAATACCTCCAACGCTGTCTTGGCAGTGCTCATTTCCTTCTCGATGTGGGTGGCGAAGATTCAGCAAAGCAAGATCCTCCTTTTTTCTACACCTGAAAACACTTGTTTTCTCAGAGGTGACCGTCTTTCATGTTCCTCGGTGGGATGAAAAAACATCACGATCTCTGTCGTCTCTAAAACATTTCTTTGTGAACACATCAGATGAAAATTAATAGCTTTTTTTTGTTTTTACATTCAAAGAAACAAATGTGCGCATACTGATACACTATTTGAGCATAGTGGTTAGTTTTCTTTCTCTCTTTTCTGTTGTGTGGGCGTACAATGAATAACACAAATTATATCTACCATAACATTGCTGCCACCTTCAATTATGGCTAGTTTTGCAATGAGATGCTGTACCGAATTAACAATTAAGCGGTTGTGCATTCGTTCGTCTTGACAGCCTCAGGTGTAAGAGTGTAGCGCTGAAGAAAGCAGTAACAGATGCAGGATTTGTGCATCGACTACACAGTCATCACAGAGTCAGTTGTTTGGCAGGGTAGCAGAAATAATGCAGCTTTCTTCCACGCACACCTTTTTTTTTTTTTAAAGAACATTAACTTTTATTTTAATCAGAGGCATTTGACTAATACTTATTAGTTAAAGATAAGATATGAAGTGCACAATCACATGGGCCACACTTACATTTTAACCTCATTTAGAGTCGATTTAGTAGTTTTGTAAGTATAATGAGTTTCCCATTCACCTGTCCCTAAAATCCCTGTGCTGTGATGTCATCAGTGGTCAAGTAGTCACATTCCAACAGATCAAACTGGCCGCCAACCTTCTGAGAGGTCTGCACAATGCTGACAGGTGCAGCTGCTGGAGCCACCTGAACACAGCTGGTCTGTAGTGATGTGTCGTTCATGAACGATCTTTTATGTCACTCAGAAGTAATGAGTCGTCTCACTGAGAGATTCGTTCATTTTCATGCAGTACCTTCCCTCGCCACATGGCAGGCAGCTGCAAGAGGTCAGTCAGCAGGACAGGAAACAGAAATGATTCATTCACGACTCACTCAACTGCATCTGTCCTCAAGTCCTCGTTCACGTCACATGACAGTCAGGCTGCTCAGGCTGAAGAGTAGTCAACACAACAGTTTGTTCGTACGGATCGTTCTTCGCGCATTCAGTGTTATCAGTTGACCACTTAGCCTGAATTAGGACCAGACTAGTTCCCATAATTTTTTCACATTGCTACTGTTTTTTCTATTGTCTCCTTTTGGTCCATTTAGATTGTTAATGTAGTTTGTTAACAATGTTATGGTGGTTAAAAATGTTATTTTACTGTTACATTTTGTGGATCACGGGCAGCACGTTGGCTTGGTGGTCAGCACTGTTGCGTCACAGCCAGAAGGTTCCTGGTTCCAGCCTCCACAGTGGCCTTTCTGTGTGGAGTTTGCATGTTCTCCCCGTGCTTGCGTGGGTTCTCACCGGGTACCCCGGCTTCCTCCCACAGTCCAAAGACATGCACATAAGGTTAATTGGTGTTCCTCAATTGTCCCTAGGTGTGAGAGAATGAATGGTTGTCTGTTTACATGTGGCCCTGCGATGGACTGGCGACCTGTCCAGGGTGGACCCCTGCCTTTCGCCCACAGTGAGCTGGGATAGGCTCCAGCAGACCCCCGTGACCCTTCACAGGACAAAGCGGGTATAGATAATGGATGGATGGATCTTTTAAGAGAGCAGGTCAGGATCAGGTCCAGCAAGGAATCATTTATGTCACACTGGATTTCTGGCGGTAAAGGAAGATATTTATCCCTGAACTGCCCCAGTAGCTTTAGATTTAATCAGAGCTCCTGCCTCCCAGGATTTTGCTGAATGGATTTTTTCCTGTGTGTCCTGCTGTCATCTGGTCTGAGACATCAGGATACAACTTCTCTTGAGCAACGTGTTTTCCTTAAAATTAAGGAGATACTGAAGCTCTGTAGAGAGTAGAACAGATGCTTTTGTGTATTCCTGTTCATGTGTGTTTGTTGTATCCACGATGGAGACTCACATTGACCTCACCTCAACTTCTATTTTCATTTTGACTTTAATTATTTTTCAAGATCAGTCCTTAAACATGCTGCCTCTTCATGCATAAACTGTCTTTAAAAAATCAAATCAAATAAACAAATAAATTAAAAAAATAAGTAGTGCCTTGTTTTTTTGATGTTTAATGACATCCATTATGTTTCGCACTACATTCTGGCTGCTGGCACTTTTTGACCTCTGAAACTACCTAAATTTCAAATTACTTGAATTACTCAACATACTTGTACAGCATCTTCGATAGCAGCAGGGAAACATTATATATTCTGCTCTGAAAGTGTGAATAGACACATTATAAGTTGTTTTTCATGTAAAGTTTTGATTATAGATTGATGCATTATTTTAAATAGGATGTGGAATCAGAGAAATTCCCTTTCAAACCACTTTTCATGCTGAATTCAGGAAAACATTACTCTAAAATGACAGACTGGTCACTTCTGTTGAGCTGCTATATCCTTTCCAACAAGGGTCATAATAGTTTTGAATTTATGTTTTTCAGTTTGTTTGATTATTTCAATTAAAGTCAAAATGAAATAGAAGTTGAGGTGAGGTCATGTGAGGCAGATGTCTTGTTGAGGCAGAAAGCCTTCACGACATGAGTTCATGACTTCAACTTTATTACCAAAAGAGGGCACTTTAAGTTGATTGCGACATGGTGAGCATAAATCTTTATTTATAATTAAGTTAAGTATTTCCTTTTTAAGCAAGTCTTTAATTATGTATGTCTATTCATTAATGTATTTCATTTTTCGTAACACTGATGACAGTGTTACACTATGTCTTTTATTAAGCCAAAAATGCTTTGCATGGGTTATGGTGTGCATATTCTTGATCAACTCTGAGGACAGAAGTGAAAGAGTCAGAGTCAGAAACAAATGAGGTATGCGTTTACTTGTCTTTAAACCCAAATTTCTCTAAATGTCAGAGGATCTTTTTAAAATATATATATTTTATTGTCACGGACCCCTTGCAATTGCACCATGGACCACTAGGGGTCTTCAGACCCCTGGTTGAGAAACACTGCTGTAAATCACCTCATTTTAGATAAATAATTAATTTATCTCCATGCTGTCATGTATACTTATATCACCGCATTCATCCTTGCCATTTATAAATGTAGCATTGGATTGTTATGAGGATATATATTAATGAGTGTCCTAAAACAACAATATGTCTTTTTTTTCAGCAACCACCAGTATTGAAACATGAAATCACGTCTTGGTAAATCATGCAACTGGCCTCATATTATACTGGTGCAGTTGTGTCAGTATAGTTGAGGTAAGTCCATCTTTAACAATATAGGGGTGAAAGGTCAGTTAAGGTCAGTTAGTGTGGAAGAGGCATTTAATGTGGCAGAAAATGTGTGTCATGTGCTCACTCCATTGTTTGTTATCACGTTTGTTCCTCATTGTAACTTACACACATACACACATATGCAACATATTTTATAATCCAGACTGACAACAGTTCAGAGGACCCAAAAAGTGACAGCAGGCCATTCTTTGTTTGAAATGCTTAAGCATTTTCATCTTCATATGTAAACAACTTCATTAACTTTTCTCAATACTTTACAGTCCTCATTTATTGATTCTAGATTTCAACAATATATTTTTTTATAGACATTTCATCACTTCTCAAATTTTTATTTAAAATCTAATTAACCAGAGAAAATAAACAAGAAGTGAGATAGATATATAAATATCACAAATAAATATACAATGCTAAATATTTATTTTTCCTCCATCAGGTATTAATTAGCTCCTCTGCTCCCGATTTTAATTTAATTTGATATTTATGGAATTATTACACTTTTTTTTGTCATTTATCCTTTTACTCTCTTTTTGGTCATTTTTTGTCTCTTTTTTTATTATTTTTATTAGATTTTATGTTTTTACAGATACTGGTTTGCATTTTAAGACCTACTGAGACCTTGTTTTAAGTTCATAAAGTTAGTATCAAAAGATGTTTAAATTTGAATCTATCAACTTGGGTTTTCCTTCATTTTTTTCATTGACTTTTTGTTGATTTTTTTCTTTTTTTTCATCATCATCAAACTTGTAGCTTCAGATTTGTTTGTTTTGAGATATAATATATTTGTAAATTCACATTCATGGTTTTTATTTAAGTATTATACACTTGGATGCCATAGGTCCACTGTTTTCTAACTAAACAAATATACCTCGTCGGTCTGTACCTTTATTTTTTCTTCTTCTGAACTTTACACCAGTTCTCTTTACCTGTGTGGGGTGAATGTATTATTTTGCAAGGAACAGCCAAATAACATACCCCCCAAAACGTCTGCCTAAAATATGTTCGGCACAACTTACAACATTTATGCTTACCCTCGCAGCTTTGTGAGGCCAAAACTCATTTTCCTCTTCCAGAGAAAATGGTGATGATGGTCGTAAGGGTTGTAGGTCCTTGTGCTGTTCATCAATCATGACATTGGATTATGTTGGTTCCTATTCATTATGAATAGTTCGTCTATTTGTCAGTCATGTATTATTGTAGTTGGAAGTAAAATAAATGAACAAAAGGGGCTGGCTATTAAAACAAGCAAAGGATCCACAACGACGTGGTAGAATACCAAAACGTGAACGGAGGAGCATTTTGTAGTGGTTATTAATTTATTGAACACTGCAGAGGAATCAAGATGTGCATGCATGTGGTCATTTATTGTTTAGTTTATATAGTTTATCTGTCTTAGTGCAGTACTATAGATATTACATATGATATATAACATCAGCCGCATTTGTCTGCCAATTTAGCCCTTGAACCAGGGGAAAACTCAGCTGCCAATGCCATTAGCAACTGGTCACTCAGATTGATACTGATATCCACATAAACCACATACACACACACTATTACTGTAGTCAGGAGATAGGGATGGGCAGCCTTGAGTAAATCAATTACGAGCTTCACTGTCAAACAGAAGGCCCCGAGGAGGGTACCATAACAATATCAGCAGCAGCCTGTGAAAGCTGCCACCACTAAATCAACTCTTTGCACAAGAAGATATCACAGACATCCATGAAGCAAGCACAGGGGCACTAAAAGGAGGAGAGGACGAGCAGATGTGCTTGTTTGTCTGGAGGAATACACACAATGATGTTAATATGGCCCTCTGTGCTTATCAGGAGCACCAGCAGTGAGACCATTTTCCATCATTTATTGTCTTTCCCTGTCTTGTGTTTTTCTGTTTTAGCCTCTTATTTCTGCCACGCACAGCATCTATATTTACATCCCACCATGATAATGAATGTCAATTTTTTTCCAAATGGAATGCTCTTGAGTGTCACCCATCTTTTATGGTTTCTGCAGTCCTTTCCAAGGCCAGTCACTGTTTGTGACTTTGAGGAATGCACTTTAGAAGTTAAGTGAGAAAATCTATCATTGAGTTAGTCACAATGAAGATGTTTGTTATGATGATTTAAGATTAGATCTATTAAATTTACAGTGATATGAAATACCTTCATGAATAAGCCAATGTATAGAGGATGAATGGATATCCTAATACACTCACACAAAATTTATGTGGAAGCTCTTGCCAAAACGATTTCAGTGTCTTATTGTAAACTGACAAGTACGGTTTGTATTGGACACACACACACACAAACGCACACACACACACACACACACACACACACATATATATATGTGTGTGTGTGTGTGTGTGTGTGTATATATATACATATGTATACATACATACACATATTCAAGAGGAGCGACCACAGATAATGGCACCATTGTGTATTGACTTTGAGATGCCATTAGTGGAGGCACTTGTAGCATAGGGGTATTGACTTTTTGCTTTGGAGCCAGTGCCTGGTAATAATCAATAGTAGTGCACTTCCTCACATCTGATAGTGGATTACTTTGTTGATCATTCCATGCAGTTTCTGCTCAAAACCACCTGCCATGATTAGCAGTAAGCTGTCCATGATCTGAAACATAAAACATCTCACTGTTGTCATTAATGTATTTTGAGTTTTGAGTTTAAATAAAGTAATTTTTCCTGATTTTCCCTTCAATTTCTCTTTCTTTCTTTCTTTCTTTCTTTCTTTCTTTCTTTCTTTCTTTCTTTCTTTCTTTCTTTCTTTCTTTCTTTCTTTCGTTCTTTCATTGAACCATCAACCAGGCCAGTATAGTCAGTATAGGCTTGCTTTGTGGAGCTGTCCGTGGTACTGAAGTTCTTCTTCTAGTATCCCTTTTTTAATTAATTATCTCCATTTTTGTTTTGTTTGTTTGTTTTTTAGTTAATTCCAAATAACTTAATATTAACCTTTGCTAAAATAAATTTAAATCCAGACCTTTGTTTTATCGTGGATGTGTATTCAGAACATTGCTTATTTTCCCACTGAAGACTGAAGATATGTTGAACAGCATTTATGATTCCACGGCACAGACACAGGTTAATATCAGCAATCTTTTTGTTTGATTACAGTAAAAATTTATAATGCTTAAATACAAAACAATTTTCCACAGTTTTCTTTGAGGGCTATTCAGAAGAAAAAGAGAGAAAAAATGTCCCACATGTTAGTTGAGTGCTATAAAGAAATAGGCTACTAAACTTTGATTTGGAGGCATTTTTTTTTTCAATTTTAAATACAACATTTTATTTTCCTTCTAAATAATGTAAAAATAGAGAGAATGACCAGCTTGTAGTGTGTTTTCTTTCACTGGAAAGTTTATGAGAAATAACAGACCGAAATTATAACGGATAGTAACGGAAACGTAGTGTGAGTGTGTAGGAAAAAAAACAACAACTTTAGATTTAATTGATCGTACAGCCATCAATTGATGTCAAGTCCTATTTACTGAGAGGTATATTTGTATGTATTTAATAGTCCTTTCATGAATATATTTTCTCAGCACAGGTGTACAAGATAATAGGTTATCTCTTTGAGCAACTTCACAAACATTAAGATAATTTACTGAAAATGACTTTCAGGGAGCCATACATTAGCCATTAAGGTTCTTGTACATAGCTCTTTTCAAAAATTATGAATTATATATTAGGGTGACTTGGAGGTACTTTGGTGTCCTGAGAATCTCTCTCTCCGTGGTTCTCGCTCTCTTTATGTGACAGGCGTCAAAAATACCACCAAGGGAGTGTAGATCAGCAGCTTTACAGCAGCCACACTTGGCTTATGTCCACCGTTTCAATGCGTAAAGATCCAAAAGACACCTCCACGCTTCTCCAGACAGGCATTCTGACACTGAGGTGACAGTGGATTGAGCGCTGTTTCTATTCAGATACTTCCCAGTAAGCCGTGCTGGAGGGATTCGACTTTGACTGCGAGACGTTTGTGACATTTTCTTCTGAACGCCAATCGAGATATTTCTGCTCCGAGGAAAAATGAGGCAGAAGACTTGTATATTTTACAGTGTTGACCACTCGAAGAGTGTCTTTTTCACTTGGAATCAGCGGTGCTTGTGTTACGCAGCAGTGGTGTGTGTGTTGTTTTTGGCCGTCGGGGCGGGCGACGCTTGCCCGTCTTCTTGCATTTGTGTCAGCGACTCGGGGACGGTGAACTGCCTATCTGATGGAGATGAAAACGAGGTACCCACAGAACTACCAGAGTGGACATCTACCTTGATACTTCAGGGAAGAAATATCTCAACTTTACCCCGTGGTGCGTTCTCCAACGGCACGGAGTTGGGAATGATGACACTATCGCTGTCTTATAACGGGATACAAGTTATTGAACCTTATGCTTTCGTGGGACTTCCCCATTTACATTTACTGGACCTAAGCCACAACCAACTGGGGGTTATCTCAGCCAGGGCTTTCCACGGATTACCAGAGCTGCGCTCGCTTTACCTGAATTATTCTATTTTGCCTTCTGCCAACACGCAGCTCTCAAATGCGCTCAACACAAAAAGTTTGCGCAACCTCCATAGGCTGGAGTTGGCGGGAAACAGCCTGAATTGTATCCCCTTGATGAGATTAGATATTTATAACCTCCACACGTTAGTCTTGACAAATAACTCCATTGAGAACATCGAGACGGAGAACATAACCAACTTGTATCAGCAAAACCGCATACGGGTTTACTTGTCTTTAAACCCGTTTCGATGCAATTGTGAACTGGAGGCATTTTACTACTGGTTGAAGAACTCATCCCAGTGCCCAGATGCTGAGCGGCTTCTGTGCAGTGAACCAGAGGCCAAAAGGGGGATCCCTGTGGAAAAGCTCCGTGGAGAGGACGTGGATTGTCTGAACGAGAACCTAGAGGCGGTTTCATATGTCTTTCTTGGTATAGTGTTGGCTCTGATCGGGGTGGTTTTTCTAATGGTGCTGTATCTCAACCGAGGAGGCATCAAACGGTGGCTCAACAACATCCGAGAGGCGTGTCGGGACCAAATGGAGGTCTACCATTACCGCTATGAGCAGGACTCAGACCCCAGACTGGCTAACGTGGCTGTTTAACCTGAAGGATCAGCCAAGAGCGGTGTGAGAGATCACATGTTTGGAAGAAATTAAACAAAACCATTATTTTTTAGATATTTGTGTATCAACTACAAGTCTCATTCTGGGATGTACACAGAGCCAAAGACAGATAACTGACTCTAAAACTGACTTAAACTTCTACACTGCATTTGACATAATGTATATATTTGCTCCAGAAAGGCATGCATTTTATGCATATTAAATAATGCAGTCAGCAGCTTGTCACACGTACTTAGTATTATTTACCTTATTAATCAAGTGACAAATATACAGTAAAGATATATGGGCCAGATTTTATTTTTTATTGTTTTGAAAAGCTGAAATGAAGTGGTAGCTCAGTATTAGTAGAAAATTAGCTTACTACTGGGCTCAGGAAATCCTGCAGGGAGAACACGATTATTCTCATTTTAATCCACTGAGAGTACAAAATGCAAATAATAAGAAGGGCAAAAAAAGATAAAGAAAGGAGACTGCTATGTTTGTTGGAGTGCCATGTTCATTCAAGCAAGCTGTGCTGATGTGGACTGTAATGATAAACCACCACATTTAATAGTTTTCACCAGACTCTTCTTGAAGAACATCCAATTATTCTCAAAAATAGATCAGAAAAAACAGTGACAGAGGAAGAGATGGAATCTAACCATGCATGTGAGTGCAGGGGTAGACAAATAAAAATGACAAATAAAGGGTTAAAATAAAAATGGTGAGTTAGCAGCGTTCATGTCTGGACTTCTTATCATCACTGTCAGAATATCTTGACTTCTTGCGGCACTGTGCCAGGCACTGAATACAGGGCATGTTTTACTGTTGTAGAAGAAGCCATAAGTGTGTACTTCAACTTCTTGTGAATAACATTAACACATTCAACAAGGTCCACCAGAAAAGAATGTATAGACAAGCTCATCTGTTTCTTTTTCAAGCACCAAAGGGTAAAAGACCGGCAGAGGACTGCTTGAAGTGATACAAATACAAGGCAGAGCAGTCTTAATCCCATCAGCACTGTGACTTGGAATGAGGGAGTCAACCTGTGATACGTGGGTCAGAGCTCATCAACTCCATTAACTAAAGGTCTTCATAAAGATCACAAAGATTTTCAATCCAAGGTCAATAATGACAATCTGGGAAAAGAAACAGATTTAATATGCATGGCCTTATGATTTAATCTGAAGAGAAACTAATCTGTGGACAAAAATAAATAAAATCACACTTTTCCAACTTCTTTTTCACTTTATGATTGATAAAATACAGTATTGATGACAGGGATTGAAAAAAGCAATCTAAATGGTTCTATAAATTATAATTAACAGGATTTATTTACTAGATTTAAGACAGTGAAAAGAGAAATCCTGCTGCTATTATAATTTTGATATTCAATTGTCACACCAGTAATCAACTTCTTCAGCAACAGGAGATCAGACAGACATAAAGATATATATTTATATGTATATATAAATATGTACACACACATATATAAATCCAGGAAAAACAACTGATATTTGGCAGCATGTGGACAACAAATAAAAAGATTTTAATTACAAGTTTGTACACTCCTGGTAGGAGTATTCCACTATGTGGAGGGATGAAGAAGACTCCTTTACGTAACAGCAGACGTCAAAATGTGACAGTCATCCACTTCTTCACATTCCACTGTACCATTCACTGTCATGTTTTGTATGAGGCCTGAAGAGATGAGCATAATTATCAGTACAGCTGTGTCAAAGTATAAAGGCGTTGCATGCACATAGCACATAGCGGCAAGTATAAAGGTCTGGTTGAATGGTTTTCTTGTCTTGGGAAGATGTCTTGGGAAAAGATGACAGAATGCTGTTCCTTCATTTTTTTTAATGATCAGCTTAGGTAGTGATGTGATGCTTTGCATTATTTTATTCTTATAATAAAATATATAGTATAAGATGCATGAAATAATACAGAGATGCATGAAACAACACAGAGAGGTCCAAGTGTCTGGTGCATTTCTTTAAAGCTGCAAATTTACATCACAGCTTGAGTGTAAATGCATACAGATTCTCACTTGTGGAATTTGCCATCAAAGTCAAAAAAATAAATAAAAAATAAAAATTAGGAAATGCCATAGGAAATAATTTTGTCTAACTAATACAACAGGGGCTTTATTTTTTCTTCGACGTATGCATGTGTTTCCTGCAAAAGCAGAAGCAACAAAGGCAGAACCCCTCCAGCAAATTTTCTGTAGTTATATAATGAAGTGAAGCTTCTATGTTACGACATAATAAGGATGATCCTGGTGGGAAAATATGGAGAGCTTATAGCACTTTGTTTTGTCTTTTGTGAAGTTTCTCCTTCCATTTTCTACCGTATTTCACTGACCTTCCAAACGAGTTCAAGAAAAAATGCTTAGGTAAAGATGATTGATGCTATTTTCTTTATTTAATCAACAAAACCCTGAGGTTTTGCTAAAGTTTAAAACTTAAACAAACAAAAACCACAAGCACACAAATACTTCAAGCAAATTAGTTGGTCTTACCAGGATAATCTAGAAACCTATTATTTGTTGTGGACGTAGCTACTGGTGAAAAGATAACTAACAGTGCAAGACGTACTGCGTAGTGTAAAAGCTTGCCTGTAGCTAATAGGAATGATTGCTTTTGCTGGCATTTGGCCACCAAAGTCAATGTTAGACAAATTTAAAAATGTGAGTTGATGACTCTGTCAGAGGAAATGCTGAAGGGTCACCAAAGTTATTAAAGACACTCACGTCTCAGGATCTCGTCTGACTATAAATGTTTGATGACAATCCATATATGCACTGACAATGAGCACTCAAGGCTACATTTAAACAGTCTGGTGCTGATGTGGTGATAACATGCTGAATATGTCAGTGCGTCAAAAACATTTAAGACTTCTGTATTGTTCTTAGTGGTGGTGAAGGTTCACATATGTAAAGATGGAAGGAGCCATTACTGAACACATAATATTTGATGAATTATTGAAAGCTTGTTTTAAGTTTGAGTGGAGTAACAGAGGATCAGAAAAGGAAGATGATGATGCTGCTCATGGACAGACTTAGCATGAAAAGAATTTCTTAATATGAGCTCTGTTAAAGGCAGCTTTATGCTCAGAAAGTGGGCCTTGTTCTTCGTGAAAACATAAGCCTGCAATAATCCAGAAACATGCTTAGCAGACACCCAAATACTAAAGTAGATCCCTGCATGCTCTTTTCATTTGGGATCACATCCTTCCATGATATTCTCTTCGACTTCTTTCATTTTAGGGCGAGCATTTCTTTGATCATGAGAAGTTTTCACCATTGTGAAAATTCACCATGTTTCATGATAAATCCTCAAATGGGCATTAAATGTGTGCTTAAAATATTTGATTAATCCTGAGTAAAGTCTGAGTGAAAGAAAAAGTGCCGAGTGAAAATGAAAGTAAAGTGCAAAACAACAAAAGGGTTGAAAAATACTGGTCTGGGTGG
The DNA here is from genome assembly GCA_037176975.1 of Arrhamphus sclerolepis. Classification (NCBI taxonomy): domain Eukaryota; kingdom Metazoa; phylum Chordata; class Actinopteri; order Beloniformes; family Hemiramphidae; genus Arrhamphus; species Arrhamphus sclerolepis. Next base: position 3,638,005 of record JBAMYA010000006.1, read on the forward strand.
AGAGTAATAGTGAGTGTCCTGGTTAACATCAATCAGTGTCTAACAGAACACCTCCCTGGTTTTCATTTGAAATCTTTTGTTCAAAATTGCAAACAAGAACTGTACTTAGTTTAGCTTAAGCCAACTCCAGATACACAGCTGCAAAACTTTACACAACTCTCTGAAATCTGATGATCTTCATTTAGCTATTTAATAAAATAACATAAAAAAGATAAAATAAGCCAGTCTTTCATTACATATCTTTTATTATTACTCTGTGTTATCTTTGTCTTGTCAGCTTTCATCTTTTTCTCCTTTATTGGATCCTTAGACATGAATGAAATATCTAGAGACAACACAATGTCACAAAAAGATATAAAAGAATTTGTCTTTTAGGTGCTCAGACTTCAAGTGTTGGTGTTGTCTTTGTGTGTGTGTGTGTGTGGTTTTTTTTAGACTTTGTCTACTTCCTGTGTTCTTTCATTCTTCTACATTCTCCTTACAAATAAAGTGTTTGTCAAAGGATTTGTCAAAGCCTTCCTTCCTCACCGCCCCAGCACTACCTCCATCTGCTCGCCTCTCTCGCTCCTCTTCATCCAGGTAAATGACTTTATACAGTTGAGTGACTTTGTAAGGACGCAGGGACAGACTTTAAGCTGAGCCCAGCAAAAGGGAAGAACAGAAAAGGAAAGATAAAGAAAAGGGGAAACGAGAAAAGATTCATTAGTCCTTTAGTCCAGGCAAGAAATGTCCTTGCCTTATGCAAAATGATGACTCACCGTCTTGCTCTACATACAGTATGAATGTCTGGGAGGCCAAAGCCCAGCTACCAACCAAGAGAGGTGTCTGATATGAAGAGGATTTTTTTTTTTTTTTTATACCGCTGCTGCTTTCAGACAATTTTAATCATATATAACAATCTGAACCTCAGCCCATTTTTTTTTCAATGACCTCCACCTTTTCTTTACATGGAACATTTTCACCATGACTGTTTGATGTCTGACAGTCTGTCAACCACTAATGAATAATTTGGCTATTGTTGAATGTGTCCAACTGAAGTTCTTCACAATGCGATATGGAAATGAACGTGCCAGGTTACAGCCCACTGATTAGTTTCTGCAGATAACTGGACGTGTCTTTGCTGCTGTCTGAAGATAAGAGAAGGGAGCTGGCAGTGTAGGAGAGGGAGGAGAACTGTTGCTGGCTGGAGGAGGATGAAAGGCAAATCTGTCTCACTTGAGTTACACTTTCCATAGTGTCCAGCAGCAAGAGGCATTGTATCCAGTAGTTGTCATGTATTTGAACAAGCAGAAAACATGACTTTTGATACCTTCTTCTGCTGTTGGAAGTAAACTTAGAATCTTAAATCATGTTACATGTCAGATGTTAGCAAACATCACACATCAGAAGAGACCATATTATCTTTAGGACACAAAATTCTTCAGAAATAAATAAATCCTTCCTTACTTTTTTGGCTCTAGTGGCCTTTAATCACAATCAGGAGAAAGGAAGGTGGGACAGAGAGAATGGGGGAGACACACAGCAAAGGGTCATGAGGTGGGAGTTGAACTCGCGACCGCTGCAGGAGGGCAGAGGCATGTACATGGTCTGCCTGCTTCAACCGCTAGGCTGTGCAATGGCCCATCCTTACTTTTTTTGTCTTTCACCGCGGCACCCACATTTCTGACGCTATATGCACAGATAAAATTGTATTTATATTGTAAGTCTTGCCACGCGCACAATATGTGAATATACAGTTAAAATAAAAACACAAGATAGCAGCAGAATGTAACTGAGCAGCAGACAATATGAAAAATATACAATATAAAAAATTAGAAAGTGGTAAGTAAAGAAGTAAATGACAGTAGTAACAAGTAACTAAGGAACTATTTTAAAGCTTGATTGGGCTGTTCACTCTGTAATGTTCTGCTGCTGCGTACTGGGGTGCTTGGTGTTGTTATATTGTTGAAACACCAATTTTGAGGGCATTTCCTCTTCAGTACAAGCCAACATGACCTCTTCAAGTATTTTGATGTATTATAATTGATCCATGGCATGTGATAAACAGGCCTGACAACATAGTATGAGAAACATCCTTTTACGACGACGCTTGTACCACCGCACGTCAAAGTCTTTACAGCGTACTGTGACTTGAATTCAGTGTTTGGGGCCTGTATGACAAGCTGTCTTTGGCCCCTAGAGACCCCAAAAAGAACAATCTTGCTTTCATCAATCTACAACATGTTTCTCCATTTCTCTTTAGGCCAGTCAATGAGCCTCATTCACGAATATGTGAGTTAAACATTCGCACATACAGTTTATGCACAGATTTGTGTGTATGCGGCCCAATGTGTTCTTTTGCAAACTGTAACCTCTTCAGCACAAGTCAGGTTTTTTGACTTAGAGGAGGTTTATTGCTGATAGTTTGGGTTTAAACTGGCATCTTATAATTGTTGCAGTACTCACAGGTAACTTTAGATCTTCTTTTATCACCCTGGAGCTGATAATTGACTGTGTGTTTGCCAATTTGGCAGTTATTCAATCAATTCGATTGATAGTTTTAAATTTTATTCTTGGTGTTTCTGGTTTTAGTTTCTATTTTAAAGGATTTAAGAATCAGCTTCCTGATCAAGGTTTGCTGTCCTACTAAACAATATCTGCAACACGTTTTCAGAGAAAAGCACTTTAACCAGGATTTACAAAATTCTCTGCTTTCATTCTTAAATAAGGGCCATAAATCAATCTATCTGTCTATGTAATTAGATCATTTACATTGAAATAAAAGCTCTTATAAGGATTTTGAGCTTTTTGAGCTTTACTCACTTTTTTAAACACACTGCTATTATTTTCAAACTGTGCGCATGCAATGTCATGGATACTGTGTAAATCTAAAAAAAACAAACAAAAAAAAAACAAACAGAATTCAATGACTTGCAGATCTAATAAAGCCATATTTTATTCCCAATAGAACATAATGAAGATATCAGATGTTGAAACTGAGAAATTTTACAATTCATGGAAAATATTGGCTCATTTTGATCAGAACATCTATAAAAAAAACTTGGAACAGGAGGATGTTTCTATTGTGTAGCACTCCTGCTTCTTTTAACAACTGTCTGTTAAGGTATGGGAAGTAAAGAGACCAGCTGCTGGAGTTTAGGAGAGGAATGTTGCCCCATTCCTGTCTGATTCAGGATTCTAGCTGCTCATCAGTCCTGGACCTCCATTGCTGGACTTTGAATTTCATGATGCGGCAAATGTTTTCTGTTGGGGACAAGCCTGGACTGCAGCAAATCGTTCAAAGGGAGGCCGCTACGATGCATGCAGTAAGTGGTTTAGGACTGTCTTGCTGAAATATGCAAGGTCTCCCCTGAAAGAGATGTTGTCTGTATGGGAGCATACATTGCTCTAAAACCTCTATGTATGCTTCAGCATTGATGGAGCCTTTCCAGATGGAAGCTGCGTACACCAAAGGTTCTAATGCAACCCCAGACCATCAAAGATGCAGGCCATTGAATTATCTGCTGATAACAAAGAGGATGGTCCCTCTCTTCTTTAGTCTGCAGAGCATGGTGTCCATGGTTTCCAACAAAAATGTCCAATTTTGATTCATTTGACGACAGAACAGTTTTCCAGTTTTGTGTCAGACCATTTTAGATGAGCTTTGGTTCAGAGAAGATGGCAGCATTTCTGGATCCTGTTCAGACATGGCTTCTTTTTTGCATGATACAGCTGTAGCTTGCATTTATGGATTGCACAGTGAACTGTGCTCACAGAAAGTAATTTCTGGAAGTGTTCTTGAGTCCATGCAGTAATGTCCAGTAGAAACATCTGGGGTGTTTTTAATGCAGTGCCACCTGAGGACATCATTTTTGACATTTGGCCTTGTGTCTTGCACATTATGTTCTGTAGATGGTGGGATCTTCAGAGTCAGAGAGCATTTTTCTAAACATGTGTTCCACAATTTTTAGTTGCAGACTGGTGAATCTTTTCCCATCTTTAAATTCAAAAGGTCAAATATTCCTCCCTTTGTCTGAGATTTGCACCCAGATACTTTTCCAGCCTTTTGTTGCCTGTCTTCCAACTATTTTGAAATGTGTATCTGCCATTAAAGACAAAATTAATAATAAAATGTTTCAGTTTCAACATCTGATATGTTCTTTGTGAGTATCAAATATAGGTTTATGAGATTTGTCATTGTATTTTTCAGAAATCATTACATTTTGTTTTTATTTACATTTTGCACAGCATCCCATCTTTTTTGGATTTAGGGTTATAAATATATCCTACTGTAATGACTATTAAAAGGTTTCAATGGGAATTAGTACAGTCTTTCTAATACAGAGGGGAATTAAATAAATTTGTCACTGTGTCTGTGTTTGTTCACACTTTCTGATCTCAGAGAAGTTCACTTTACTGATTCCAGATTTTGTTGCTCAGACTCACCAGTGAGAACATGATGGTTCTACCAGAGTCGAGGCTTGTATACTTACACATGCACTCACTTCTAGGTCACAAAAGGCTTAGCCATCTGACAATTGCAATGTTTACTTTAAATTAAACGGCAGCTTTTCAGACCACCCTTAAAGACTAATGATTAGTGGGCACCACTGCATATTTTCTTCCCATTTTAATTGTTAGAGTGCAAGCCTGGGACTTCTAATGGGTTCTTATGAGATTAATTTAGCTTAAAAATGAACAGTGAAAAGTTTGTTTGTTATGGTGAAAGTCATTAACTCGTAATAGTAGTAATGTAATCATAAACTGGGCTCATTAGAGAAACTCCCAGGAGTCAAACAAGAAGGAATGAATCTTTTTACTGGAGTCTCTTTGATCTGTTTGATTTCTTCTTTTTTTTTAAATTTTGCTTTTGGCATAAGATCATTGTATTTATTCTTCTTGTTGTTGTAAAGCACCACTCTACACTAGTTTACCTTACTGAATAATCTCCAGTGGGATAACTACACCGAAATAATATTTTGTGATTCTTGGTGTGTACTGTGCTGAAAGGAGCACTGATTTTAGAGAGGATGAGTGTAGTCATGGTCTGTTGTTTTTTTTTCATCCAATGCTAGTTATGAGTAAAACCAGCTAATTAATTCACCTTCAACTATGAAAGCAAGCTCTGTCTTTACTGTCTGTGTTGATAGTTCAGATCTACACTAAAAGAAAAAGGCCAATGACTTGACAGCCAATATCTGAGAAACAGTGAGTATGCTATAAACTGATGATAAAGAGTTTTGACCTTAATCTCTCACTGTAGGACAGACATTAAAAAAGACAAAAAATCACATAACACACATAAAATTCAATAACAATCTTCCAAGCCCAGTGTACTCATGTTTGATTAATTAATTTGACTAAAATAAATCATAAACGTCTTTCACATGCCAGGAATGATGGGAAAGGTGACACTGAGAGGCAGGATATAATTAAGACACCAAAGTAGTTTCAACAAGTTCTGGTTTTAGAGTTAGCCTATTTGTATAAGTAGTGTCTTCTCATTTCCTCCCTTTGTTTTCATGGCTGTTGTTATGGTTATGGTGCAATACATAAACATACAGTGTATCTCTGCACCATTGCTGTCATTGGGTCAGTTTACAGAGTGCCCCGCATTCAAACGACTGTGTAAAAAGAAAAAAGAAACATGCAGCCTCAGCTGTGTTAATATTTCATGGTGTCCTTCACTCAGAAGCAGCTGATCCTCTGAGCGGTCATATCACTGCTTTGTTACCGCAGACAAGAAACATCTACTCTAACATCGTCTGTGACTCTGAGCTTTTGAAGAGTTCAGTCATCGCTGACCAACTATCACAACCTCACTTTCAAACTACAGTCCACAGTACATGGCAAGATAAAACAATTCTATCACAACCTAATTTCCTTTTCACCTTGGCCGTCAAAAACACAGAAAAAAACACAGCAAAATAATAAACTGATGATAAGGCTTCAACAACATTATGCATTATGGGCTGGAAGATGTTCTTATTAATGTGTGGGTTTCTGCACATCACTTCTCCATCTGAGGCCCTTTTATGGACTGTGCCAGTAAATTCATTCAACTATTTATTACTGCCATCTTGTGGTTATTTGGGAGCATAAAGCTGTATTTAGAATTCGTATAAAGCACTGTTGGCTTGATTTTATGAACATTAAAAAAAAAATGCTGATGCAGAAATGATTTCTTGGTCTATCTTCTATATTTCTCCTGTATACTGTTGAATGAGTGGGACTAATATTTCAGGGGGACAAAAACCTACATACTTTGGGGAGATTAAAAAGGTAGGATGTATAATAGCCATAATTTTGTTCTCTGCATTTATTCAGGCAAAAAGGATGAGTTTATAATACACTGTATGAACATAAAGAAGGCTTGAAATGGAGAGAAAACTTAAAGTAATAATTAAAAATACATTTTTACTGCTTGAACAGCTTGATTTCCCGGTTTCAGACAATACAGAAGTTAAAAAAAAAAGATGCATGAAGGAACTAGAAGCTCAGGGAAACCCCAGTGACCCTGAATGTTTTTGTTTTTTTTTTCAATTCAGTTTTATTTATATATCTTCGTTTTACAACAAAGTTGTCTCTAGATGCTTATGAGAAACCCAGAGCATGACCCTCGAGTACATGGCAAAGCTTAACAGTGGCAAGAATAGACTCCCTCTTGGAAAGAAACCTTGAGGGGGACCTGAATCAATTATTGGGTGACCCTTCTGGTTAAGCAGGACTGAAGCAGAGATGGATGGATTTTTTTTTTTTTATAATTATCTTTTTTTTCTCTCTCATTACATCATTGGTCTTTAACTTTGAAAGTAGATTCCTCCTCGATGGCTTGTGGTTCATGTTTTATCACTGTCATTGCAAGCACACGTATAGCTGCCTGGTCACAAGGCGAATCCAAAAAGTTACATCAAAAGTCTGGCTGGCCATATTTCATTCCATGTTGTGGTTCTTGGGGACATTTCCCAAAACTGAAGGACAGCCAGACAGTATTGTACATTTACTCATGGGTCATGTTTCACCGTGATGTCCTCTATAGAGCTGTCAGCATTTATCTTAGAAGCTCATCTTTTGTCCCTACTGCTAGCCCAGCAACTATGACCACATTAATAACTGTGACATCTACTCTTCTAACACTCATCCATCCAATTACAAAGAAGTGACTTCAAAGAAGATGCCAGTAGGTGTAGTAGCTAAGACTACAGGCCCATCTACTAAAGCTGTTTAGAAACAAGGTGGCTATAAGAGGATTTACTTGAGGTTTTCAAGAATAAAGGACTCATTAATATCACTGAGCATCCCTCTCTTTTACCCTCCAGTTTCAACTGTAAGAGTACACAACCTTCTAATGGATACAGATGAGATTAATTAGGCTTAAGCTTTAACAGTAAAAGCTTTGTTTGTTATGAGGAAGGTCATTAACCGGCATCCTTGGGTAATGACATCACAAATAGGACTCATTAACGGGGTTCCCAGGAGTCCCAAAGGCAGGAGAGCATCATTTTATCTGAGGTCACTGAGTTTTGTTTGGTGACAAAAAAGACCCCTCAGGGGGTATAGTTAATTGTCAATGACTTTTTTGTTTCTTTTTTTTCATTGAGTAACTTCCTATACAACAATCTTATACAAAGTATTAAAGTTTTAATGAGGAGGCTTGTGGAACGGAGATTTCTGTGTCTTTGTGAGAACAATATTGTGTAACTTTGAGAACAGTGACATAACCCCCACCCCCTTTATTAATCCTGACAGTGTTGTATTTTCATTAGTCATGTTTGAAAATGGGGAACTACGGATGAATAACTGCAGGTAAATTAGTATGCAAGTCGACCCTTGTTTCTGTGAAATTAAAGTCTCGACCCCCTGTTGGAGTTCTGTTATGCAGTCTAACTTGCTTTAAGTTTTAATTACACCTCCTTTGAGGTAAATAAGCTATTCTACAGTCAAGAAAAAGTAACCAGCTTTCTGTTTTTGAAAGAAGTCCTGTTAGAGAGAACCAGACAGTATAAAGAGCCTCTAAATATACTGTAAACATATTTCCAGTCCTAATCGCCACAAAGGCTTATCTTATCTTATCCTATTCATGTTAATGTTTTGTTCTGTAGCATTAATCCACTGTGGAGCAGAAAAAAAATAAATAAATAAAAAAGTCAAGCTCAAGTTAATTAAGTTGTTTCCATTGACATATGAGTCCCCTAGCTGAGTCAATCACAATAAATGAAAAATTAATGAAGTAATATCTAACGAATTGCACTTTGGGCTGTTACACCAAACATATCATGGATTTCTGTGGAAATGACAGTGTTTCAGCAGCATAAAAGTTAACAGAAACAGCATACAATATAGATTTAAATAAGCAATTAATAATTAAGGTATAAAACAACTGTTACTATTAAAATAACTCAAACAAAAATATATACATACACACACAAAAAAAAAGGATGATAAACAAAAAACATGGAGAATAATAACGTTTGAATATAAGCTGTGGTAGTGCAAGAAAAGAACATGCAGATATGACCATCACATAAGTCACATATCATGAAATAGTAACTAATAAAATATAATACAAAAATGGAAGGTTTTCCATGTTCAGATGTCACAAACTCGATGACTTATGTCTATGAAACTACCCTCTAATTAGCTCATTAGCTCATCTTGATGAAAGTTACCTAAGCGGAACCTAACGTCAGCGGTCTGTGTCAACGGAATCATTTTACAGGAACACTTTGCTTGGTCCTTCACTCAAATGTGTCGCCCTTCCTGTATGCGGATAGTTACAAAAGAACAAATTGTGCTTAAAGTTATTTTAATCAGCTTTTAGTGCCTCGACGGAGAGACTTGCAAAGAAACAATAAACAGGTAACACAGGAAAGCTCAGTATGAAAGTCCGCGTTGATCTGCTTCATTGGTTATCATGTTTAGAGAGAGAGAGATATGGTATAAAATTATACCAGCTGGAGAGTCGTGCATAATTCATTGTTATTTTGTTTATATTGAGCTGATTTTATTCGCTCAGATTTCATCAGATTTGTAAATTTCCTGTGTAAACATTGTTACAGGATACTTTGATTAAGATGTCATATTATCCATGTGTACCTACTCCTCCCTTAAGCTTTTATTTGGGCTGTCAGTGTGCGCGCAGTGCAAGCTTTAAAATGGTACTATATACATTAAGAATAAGAAAAAACAAATCCTTTCTTAGTCTCACAGCGGCTAAATTTTTTGTCTTGCAGCAGCGGCAGGGAGGTACTAGGTAGTAAAAAATAAAATAGTAATAAAAACAGTATAATTGGTAAATAAAATAGAATAGAATTAAATAAAGAGCATGTATACATATATCCTGTGTTCTTACTTTACGCCATTGCACATTGATGATAAAATTAGATATTACATTTTTTTTTTTTTTTTTTATAAAGGCGAGAGTATTAACTTACACATCAAAGATAGCACAATACAAACCTTTTCAGAAATCATTTTTAAATTATGAAAAGGAGTTATCTTTTTTCCATACTGAATGTTTTTGGAAGTTGTTCCATTTGTGTGGTACACAGTGATTTAAAGCCATTCTCCGTATGTAATTATTGTCCTAAATAGTCTTGGGATCTCTGCAGGAAGAAAATGATAAGGGGCTAAAAATGCCCAAAGTATCCCGGAAGTTTGACAAGTGACCCTTTGTGAGTGAATAGAAAGCAATGTTTTGTTTTATTTTTCTTATTTCAGTGACTGACAGCCCACATTATCACACAGAAAACATCAGTTTGCTCTGAAGCAAGCCACGCGTATAAAGCTAAGCTTGAGATACTCCACTGATTACAAATTAAAAGTAAATGGAACAGTAGCTATCTAGAGCTGAAGATTTAGAGAGGTCAGAACAGCTGTTGTTTGCTTCTAAAACTGTACATGTTCACAGCAGACCGGCTGAGTCAGCACTGCCTGCAGAAACGGGATGGCCTCTCCTTCACCCCATGACCGCAGCCGGAACAATGACGAGGACGACCCTGTTGAACAGATGATATCCCGCACTGGCTGTGCTGAGCTGCATTATGCTGTGCAGGAGTGCATGGCCGAACATCAGGACTGGCGAGTCTGTCAGAAGCAGGTCCAGACTTTCAAAGACTGCATGATGAATTTTCAAAACACTCGGAAAGAACAGCTGACGAAGCAGCAGCAACTATCCACTGAATCTGCACCCAGCTGACCTCACAAAGGACCTGATTAACAGTGGTATTAGCGCAAAAACTGGACTTAATTCATTAAATCATAATGAAAATAAAGCATCTTGGTCACTTGACTTGGACTGTGTGTGGTGCAAATTTCAGTTCAACTTTCTTTTTTTGTGTGTGTCTGCATATATGCTGTGGTTTAGTGTCAAGAAAAACCTTTTAACTTTTATATGCAATTTGATCTTGCAGCGATTTCCTAGTGCAAAGTGTACTTTAGCCCTCTTGACAGTCTAATCTAACAAACTTTATTTGAACATGATTCTGTCAGAGGACTAAAAGAAG
>JBAMYA010000006.1:3648588-3664476 GCA_037176975.1 Arrhamphus sclerolepis
CATATATATACATATCTATATATATATATCCATATATATATGAAATAGTGAACTGCATGTGTGATCGACTTTGTCTAATTTTTCATGATTGTATTTTTTTCCCTCCTGTTTTTTTTATTTATTTTTTTATTTCCAGGGTTTACAACAGTGGCTCTGCCAAAACTTATTGCTCGTTATTGGTGGAATGATGGCAGTCTTGGCTTTTATACATGTCTTTTCCAAAGACACATGATTCACTATTTTGGCAGCTTGAACTCTCTGATTTTACTAACCATGGCCATGGACCGATATCTTGCCATCTGCTTTCCTCTCAGGTGGAAAAAAGCAAAACAAAACAGTTTAATTATTGCTATGTACAAGCTCGATAACAAGACAATAAATACTTAATTCTCCTTTTTTCTCTTCCTCTCAACCTTTTTTCCCCCAGATACCCCATGGTATTTCAAATCAAAACCATGACTGGCCTGACGATATTCTGCTGGGCCGTGGCGCACATCTTCCCTGGGATTGGAGCCGTCAACTTTCACTCGATGCCTTTTTGTGGGCCCAACAGAATTTTACAGGCCTTCTGTGATACAATCTCTCTCATGCCTCTTGTATGTGGGGACACCGGCCGTCAGTTCAGCGCCTCCTATGGTGCAGCAATGTTTATTCTTTATTTCCCTTTGAGCTTCATCATCTTTTCTTACTTTTGTATTCTGATCGAAGTGTTTCGTATGAGAAGTGGAGAGGTAATGTCACCTTTTTGGGGTTTTTTTTGTGTGTTTGTTTGTTTCTTTAATCCTAAAAAGATGTTCTGTTTTAACATTTCGTATAAGCATCAGAAAAAGCAAATTCACTCCATGTTTCAGATGATAAAATCTATGCCTTGAGCTGATCCGTCTATGTTTTTTTTCTTTGTTCTCTCCAGGCCAGAAGGAAGACCTTTTCTACCTGCGCCACCCAGGGCTGTATCATTTCTGTCTACTACATACCACGCTTTTTTGTCTACTCTGCATCATACTTTCCTAACTTACAAATGACTCCTGACAAGCGAATAGTCACAGTCCTTTTCTACAGTCTCTTCCCTCCGCTGATGAACCCTTTCATCTACTGCCTTAGAACCAGAGAGATCCAGGAAATATTCAGACGCTGGACTCAGAGGCAGAAGGGTGTCACACCTAAGAAGCCCAGCCAAATTCCCGCTGTCACTAAATCACACTGACAAATGTCCATTGACTGCATTTTGTAGTGAAAAAAAATGCTTGCATGATTATTATTTATGAATCAGTGTGATAGATAATGTATATCAGTATATACTGTGTTTTATTTAAAAATACTTAAGTTTCTTATTTGTTTGGTGTAGATGGATCATAACAGAGAATGAGCCAGTAATATTTTATAATCTGGTAGGAAAAAAAACAACTAAATCTAGTTTATGATCACAGAAACTTTGTTTGTTGTTTAGCTCAAGTTTCTGACTGTTCTTGTTTTAGATAATTAAATGTGCTGACCAAGGACTTTAGAAAAAAAGAGTCAGCACTTAAATAAAATATAAGGTAATTACTGCCTAGACATGAAGCTTGGTAGTTTTTTTAAAAAAAAACAACTATTTGATTCATGTTAATATCACCGTTATTATTGGAAGCATAAGGGTTTGTTTTTGTTTTTTTTTACAATGTTTTATATTTTACATAGATTTCATCAGATTAGATAGACTTTTTTCTTTCAAAGTGACATGAAACACAACACACTCTCCAAAGTGGGAAAGATGACAAATGAAGATAAAAACGAGTACATTTGCAGAAAAGCGTCGCTGATTATGAAGTTGTAATAAAGGCATTTGGCCACAAGATGGCGCCTTCCTCAATCTTTTGGGTGAGCTGCAGGGCGGCCACACACCTTACCATGAATTCATGTCTCGACTAGTTTGGGACCGACCTTAACACATATTTTGTCCATATAATTCACATACATATGTGAACCTGCCAGCAGCAATTTTATAAACCAATCCATTAGTACTAAATAAATAGTTTGAAATCTTATAGTGTGTAGTAACCATCACACTTTTACTCATATTAACACCTATATATGCCACATTTTTAATAGCACATTGCATGGCTCTAAATTAAAAAAAAAAGGCTCTTTTGGCTGGTTGTTTGTATGTAAAACTGTTCATGTCTGCACACAGGCCATGAAGAGAGAATGATTATATTCATGTTGAAGTTAAGGCCCTTCTAGTGTGTAAGAACTCAGCATGAGTGCAGGGAGGAGAGAAGGGAGGGATGAAAACAGGAAGTAGGAAGAGGGGAGGGGGGGACTACATAGGACTTCCTTGAAGGCAACAGAGGTGCAGTCATCATCTGTGAATAAAACTGCTTTTCAGAGCTCTGCTTTCACTGTGCTGCCATGACACAAAGTATTTTGTTTTCTGAAACTGCGTGAACCATTTGTTCATTGGATCAGTAACCAAGTCCATGAAGAATATAATAATGTGGGGTGGAGGGAACAGTTCTTTCCCCATTTTCCTTTCTGATGCATTTTGGCCAACTCACTGCTGTGGAAATTGGACAAATGACTTTACATCATCACATGCTTGTCATATAAAATTAAGCAATTTTGATTTTTGCCTCTCTTGTACTGAAACTCGATCAGCCTAAATGCTAAACGAGAGGATCATGTACAACTCATTTTTATTCAAAGTCCCATCATTCATGGAGGACCTGAGCAGACACATACGCAAAGGCGTCCACAAACACAATCCTGGTTTCTACTAAGGTCGAATTTCATTTCACTGTCTCCGAAATATTGACAGAGGATGCCAAACTTTTACTCAAGAGGCACAACCTGGAAGCACTTTGAATTTTTATTAAATGCCTACAGATGTATTACTACATTTCAGCAATAATCAAATTCCAGTATCCTGCACAGAGTAAATATCAATAATGTACCACAGATGCACACAGAGGGCTAAAAATATTCAGATCATTCATGTATTGAGAAAATATCTCATTTCAGCTTTTCGTTGTTTGTTGAGACGACTCAGTCCGCTAAAACATCTTGTGTCTGGTTTGTCATTCCTTGGGACTTTCCTTATGCAATTTCTGCAGAACAAATCATGACAAGAGGAAGCGCACTTCAATAACCTTTATTTAGTTTACAGATGTATCCCATTTTGAATATTTGAGGGGTAGAGGGAGCATTAGTGCTATTTACAATTGGTTTGAAAACGTTTATCTCTGTACAGATTTGAACCCTGATCAATATAATATTGTTTTAAGACCTAGTGCTGTTACAAAGCAATTCTTTAAAGCAAAAAAAAAAGGATTACATTAAATTATAAACAAATTAAAAAAAAAACTCAGAAGGAAGAGAATAAAAATTCATCAGTCCATCAATGATTAGGGAGGATTTGCTGCTGTTAAGCACAATACATTGTCAGCAAGAGACTGTGAACTGGCTAGAGGCTAACCATAAACACAATCATAGACTAAACACCAATATAATGTATATCACCAAGATCTAAAGTCATCATGTTCTATATAAGATTCATATTAAATATATTCTACACGTTACCTTAGTTCGGAACGTTACTTCCATTGGAAACACAAAATAAAACAAACCTTTTATACATTTGTATTAATCTGATGGAGCATAGGCTTCAGTTGTGCAAAATGGACATTAATGCAGAATAATAATTAAGAAGAGAGAAAGAAGTGAATTAAGACAAAAAAAAAAGAGGGCATTTTCATTCTGAGTTGATTTCCCCGCAACTGTTAGTGAGATCCTTCAAAACACTGATAGAAAAGGGAGCATGGAAAGGAAGGAAGGAAGGAAGGAAGGAAGGAAGGAAGGAAGGAGGGAGGGAAGGAGGGAAGGGAGAAAAACTGACACGTTTTAATTAATCACAACACTAGTCGGTCAGTAATCTGCATGGACCGTCATAACATAGTCACAAAAGTCGTGGACAAACAAATATCCAAAATAAGACACCCAACACTGGTTGCTTGTCTACTTGCTTGTTAGGCTACCACTCCAAGGGCACATGTAGATTAGGGCAGTAAAGAGTATTCAGCTGTGTTTATACCGTCTTGTGTGAGTGAGAGCATCCTGGCTGAATTCTGTGATCAGGCACATCTGCATTTTGCTGCCGCACCGAGGGATTTCCCACAAACACACATGATTGGCGACGTGTATGGCGACCATTGACGAAGTGCTGGGGAGCTGTTAGTGGTTTAAATTCTCAGCGGGCTGTGCGATGTAGCGAGAGCACACGCTCAAATTTGGATTGCATTATGTTGCATTACAATAACAAGCAGCTCGAATGAAGAGCCAGGTGGAACCTGGCTGAGGGGACCAGCTCAGGATGGTTGCATGTGTGTTCTGTGCACAAGTGCATAACAGATGATTTAAGAAGGAAAGGGGAGAAAAAAACAAAACAAAGAAACACATGCAAATCCAGTTTTTTCCTCTAATTTTCATTAATGACATCAAATTAATTACAAAATAGGAATCAATTCTATTGTTAATCAATTTTCTGCTTCCTAGTCCTGTCTACGAGCAGTCTGAGACGCGTGTGTGTGTATGTTTTTATGAATATCCGCATTGGGAACGAGCTCCTGGACAGGGGACAAACTCTGTGGGCCCATGACATTGATGGCGTGAACAGATGAGAAGGATGGAAGGCTGGCAGCGAGCGCAGGTCTGTATTTAAAGAATGACACAGCAGTTACTCTCCCCCGTCTTCTCCCTGTTCCTTTGACCTGGACAGACACACACACACACACACACACACACACACACACATGGAGTAATCTGGCACAACATGATCAGATGTAATTTCATCTCACTTAACTCGTAAATGTGATCTGAGGACCATTTCAGTAACATACTAGTGGACTGAATGTTCCATTCAGAAAAACTGAAGTGCTCTCATTCACTTAAATGAAGCCGCTTTGGCTTTTGTCGGACCACAATGTAATGTCGTTCTAGACAGCCCTGTTGTCAGTCATATGTTTAAAAGCTCGTATTGTTAGCAGATTAGCTCATAATGTAAATGCGGGATGACTTTTGGTAATCTGACATGACAAAAATGATGTTTGAACGTTTCTGTTCCTTTACAGCATTTCAGCATTAAATATGAGCCACAGTACAAGTCAGAAGTCACACCCACCTATTTATTTTGAATAAGTGTCAAAACGTTTGACTTTTACTTAAGTCTATATGACGTATTTAGGCCTTTAAGATAACCAGTAAATTAAAAATTATTTAGTCTGATTTTGACAATGAATATATATGGACGTGTGACACCAAAGGTTTATTTTGAAATGCCATTGCTCCATGAAAAAAAGGAAAAAAAACACAATGCTGCATATCTGAAGTATGCTGAATATCATGTGCACAAATAAGAATGCTTTTGTAAGAATGTTTTACCGTTTTTTAAAATTATCTTAGGCCAAAACCTAAACATGCGCAGAATTGATCACCAGTTACTAAAAATTCCTGCACAAAAAGGTCACGAAGAGCAGATCCTGAGAGCTGAAGTTCAGACTGGAAATAACATAACAAAACGTGTTGAAGATACATCACACTAAATTTAATCGTTTGCGTATTGAATTCTCTGTGAAACCTGAGAAATCCCTCACAATTTAAAAAAAGATGAAAGGTTGTTTTAAATCTATATGCTTTTACATTAAACTTCAACATTTAGAGAAGCATTCATTTTAAACTGTCTCAGAAACCCTGTTAAACTGTTAAACATGTATTTACTTTATAACTAAATTACCTTTTGGTACTTGGACTCATTTTGCAGCAAGCACAACAAATCAACAACTTGTCATGTCTAATCTACAACTGAAATCCCATCAGAAACCTGTCATCTCATATAATTTATAATAACTGCATTCTGCACAATGTGCTGTATCTTGGGAATACACTTAATGGAGCCAATTATTTGCGCTAGTGGCTCTTCTCGAAACATAAGCCATGTGTAGAAGTAACAAAAAAAAAAAAAATGGCTGGGAGCAGAACATTTAAACTTTTCAGCGTGTGAAAAGCCCTCTGAAAGAAAAGAGGGGAGACGGAGAGCTGGTTACCTTGGGAATTTGGCTCAGGCAAAGTCTCTCTGGCAACTAAATGCATCACTGTGGTCTTCCCCAGGGGCAGCTTGAGAGCTAGCATGGAAGAAATGAGAGCAACAGGGAGAAAGACAGAGGACATACAGGTCATTTTCAGCTACAGTAAATCTGTCTGTATGGTGTCATTCAACAGTATCATTTGATTCTTCAATGGCTTTTCAGAACTGAGCTCAAATTACAACAGACTGGACACTGTGGTGTTTTACTGTCAAAAAATGTGAGTTTTAAGTGTCAAACTAGATGACTTGGAGGTTGTTGTGCTACGCAATGATAGTTTTCGCCCTAAAATGCACTGTAATGCAATGTAAAAAGAGATTTAACCCAGAATTTTGAACAATGTCACTTGTTGTGGATGATCGACTTGTCAGTTTTACTGATAAAAGTATTTGGTTTATAATGACCATGAGGTGAGCTGACACAAAGGAGAACTTTAAGTTACACAGACTGACAAGACATGAGGCTTTTTGTGCACTTAGGCGCTTGTGTGTTTGAGAAATTGTTTAGACTCATGATAAAACTTACCTGTATCAGGTTTAAGCAAACGCACAATAAAAGAGGCCTCTAGTGGCTGATGTGATTTTCTTTTAGGACACTGCAATTGTTTTTATGCTAAATCTCAGCTGCAGGTTCAACCACAAGCACAAGTAAAAGTGCAATGAGGTTAAGAATAACAAATAGGTAACACAAAACTAAGTTTTTGACCTTGGTAGCTTGTGCATAAGCCTCCACTCACACGTGGGTTCTGTGCATTGCAGTACAGCTTCCGTCAAAAGTTGGGTGAAATTTTCAGCTTTTTTTTTATATTCACCTTAGTTTTACTGGTATCACACCTGTTAAAATAGAAATTGTTTCAAAGTGCTTAATCACTCTTATTCACAGAAAGCATCTCCATCAGTCCGGTATCTTTTAAAGGGCAGTAATGTGTGAAACAGCTTAGTAATATAATGAACGCTTTCAGCCAATCTGTCTCTTGTTACTTTAGCAAATCGCCTGAAAATGATGAAATCCAACGAGCTTTTAGGTTTATGTGGATGGACGAAAGGAAAAAGTGCACCGAGTCACAGCAGTCTGTTAAAAGAATGATTTGTTGAGGAACGAACAAAAACACGACTGAGCCTGATGTTCATCACCATTCTTTGGATTAAATTAATAGAAATAAGCAGCTTCCAGGAAGTCTCTATTAGAACACATGAAGAATAAAAAGTACATCATTTTCTATGACCTAGTTGTTGAAATAAATGACACGGTGTACCACAGACCCCCATCGTTTATCTGAGATTGTGTTAAACTAATTTCAAACCCTGATCATTTTTGTTACATTGTGAAACTTTTTAACTGAATGTCATTGAATGTGGCGTGTTTGTCCTACTGTGATATCTGATGACAAAAAAAAACACAAAAAAACCCTAAAAATAAACTACAACGTTTTACACTCCGGGTATTCACTACTGTACAAGCTGGAATACTTGGGCCACTGTGATGTGTGCTCAACAGTAAGAGGATTTAGTGTCATTGTGCAAACAAATTACGACAATGATAAGGGAATTATCAGATGAATGGCATTATAGGGATGAGTGTGAAAAGGCTTTTGAACAGCCAGAACCACATTAATCCTAAAAAAAAACTAAAAAAAAACTTCACATTCACATTAAATTTAATAAGAATATAATAAATAAATAAAAATATAGGCTTAGCAGAGAGGTAAATCCAGCTCAAAAGAAGGCATCCTCTTCTTGTCACTTGTGACATGTATTTGTAACCCTCCCCACCTCTCTCAGTTTCTTCTTTGTCTTTTCTGAAGTCTATTCCAACCTTAGTAACCCCCCCACCCTTCCTGTGAAGTCTCCTTCCCCTCTTTTTTTTGTATTTCCTCTCTCCTCCCTCTCTCTGTCAAAGCAGGCTTGTCCAGAGCACTGAGGTACCTCTGTTCTGCGCTCAGGAAAAAGACGAGAACAGCACAGAAGTTTCCAGCAGCACACTGCTGTCATTCTGTGCGCACGTCTGTGAGCACATAGACATTTTCTTTTGGTCGTGTAGCCCCTGTGCTCTCTTACCTCCTAGTGTTACGTTGCCATGTAGAAAGCGCCCCTGGTAGATCAGCCTCAGGATGTTGGGACTGCTGACCTGCTCCACCTCCCAGTCTGACAGAAAAAGAAATTCAGATAGAAAGAGGGAGTTAAAGAGAATAACCATGATGGAGATAAACGAAAGGACAGCTCTGAATATTTTCCTTCTCTCATCATCGCAGGTTTGATCTAGAGACAAGTCTTTCTTTTTTTTTCTCCCAAAATATCCCTATTTACCTGTTTTCCTTAGTTTTGCATAATTTTGTGTAACCAACAAGATAAACTGAAAAGTAAAGGTTCGGCATTAAATTTCAGAACCTTTTTAGGTTTGATTATGCATTTCTGTGAACGGCACCAGTGTTGTCTCAGTTCTATTCATTGTTAATGAAAGAAACTTGATAAAGGGTGAGGTCTGTCTCAAAAAGCTACAAACACAATTTCACACATTAAGGACCCTTATTTTATAGTATAATACGAGGACCTATGTGGGATGCAGTACAGGACTTGCGAAGGATTTGCAACAGAAGAGCATGAGGTGTGGCTGAGGACGAGCTGGAGACAAAAGAGAAGGCACTAAATAAAAAGAGAAAAACTGCAAGCAGTTACAGGGCAGAAGAGTCTGGCCACCAGATGTTTGTTTCTAGCTAAGTCGAGGGTGTTGTTGCTGAATGAGTGCCTGCTCAGGGTCTCACGGGGTCCAGATCTGTTGTCTGGGAGGAACACAACACAACTTCCAAAAACTGACTGGGCTGAACACTAAACTCCTGTTGTCAGGGAGGATAAAAGTCTATACGAGTCATTTTGCAGTGAGCTTCTATAGAAACTGGACTCCATTCAGAGCACCATGATAAAAACAGTCAAGAAGGTGGTGGAAGGTCAGCGGTATCGTATGAATTCAACCTCTGGTGTGGAAGACTTCAGGGAGTGGGTGTATTGCAGAGATCCCACATTCCTGTATGCAGTGATAATCTGGCTGAAAGGAGTGCAGTTCAGCAACCCAGCCCAGACGATCTAACAGTTCCCAGACTGCTAGAAAGAGCTACATTTACGTAATTAAAAATGGATTGTACTTATAATGCATTTCATTGCCAACTGACACTGACACCATATATTACATGCACAATGTGTGTGTGAGAGAATAGCGAATGTCAAAGAACGACCAGCACAGCTTGCATACTTAAATGTTTAAAACAGCGTATATGTAAAGTAGCACGCAAATCTATGACCTAAATTACAATTTTAAAAAACAAAACATACAGCTCAGCAATACAGCCTTCAGGATGCAGATGTGCCAACTTAATAGTTATTAATACACTCATGTATCTTAGTAGGACGATATAAAGTCAGTCAAGCATCAGCGCATCATTGCAATATTCCAGATTTGTTTGTGCAGTATAATGGTGAGATTTCAATCTTATGCCATTGCAAGAAACAATTAAGAGCTACTCACCCATTGGCCAGTTGTCATAAACATGTTTGGCGATGTCTGCTGCCGAGTCATTAGGCGAGAACAGAAATTCTTTCGTCTTTCCGCTGACTAAAATAAGCCGCAAGTTTATCTGCAACACATAAAAAACAAACAAAAAAACAAACAAACATATGAGTGCTGTCTGTGGACACAATGATGGACACATTAAAAAAAAAAAAGGGGACCTATCCACAACAACAGCTGGATGAGGAAGCATAAATGTTCAAGCGGAGTAAATTGATAGGAAAAAAGAGATGGATATGAGAAGCCTGTGGGGAACTTTCCCTCTTGATCAGCTCTCATATGTCTCTCCAACTTCCTCCTCAGTTTTGTCATTTTGTATTTCTTTGGACTTCCTTTTCAAACCTGATGTGAGTCGCTGCACTACAGCTCACTAAACCTCCCCTCAGTAATCAAGTATAGTTAAAAAATTCTGTAGTCGGTGATGTTTTATGCTGTTAGTATCTAAATTTACAATCTATACATGACTAGTCTGTAGGGTTTGAGAATCTATGACACCATGTTTTACACAAACAGGCTGTTTCTGTTCCCAGTTGGTGTCCTGCGGATCGTTTGCCAACTCAACTCAACTATTAGCACGACAGGTGGGTTTGCATTTGCATGTTCCTTTGCTTGTGTTTAAACATACGCTTTTATCTCGTACCGTCCATGAGACCATCATAAAGGCTAATAAAGGTTTGTTCAGGCAAACACTCGGTTATAAATCAGAAGCACAATGCGCATTTTCAATTCACCTCACATTTCTCAGGCCGTCTGAGCAGGGAAACTGGGTTTTCGGATTACTTTTTCATTACTGCATTTGATTTGATTTTTTTAAATTTTTCTCTTGCATTATTTAGGCTAATTTCCTAGACTAGGGTAGAGGATTCACTACTACATGCACACACACAACGTAACTTGGATCCCAGTACCTGCAAAACATGAACATTTAACTGGTCTGGAGCACTGAAGGCTTTTACAACGTGAACTCTGACCCGAACAGCTTAGTCAAATACTCACTGGTGACAGTGAGGCTAATAAAAATGACTAATGAAGCACTTTTGTTTCCAAAGCTCTGCAGAGGGACGTAGAAGGTCAGACTCGGGTGCTACACCTTTATAGCAGATATTGAACCAGTGCCACATGAGTGTGTAGTTGAAACGATGATTTCAATAATTATTTTTTGCCCTGAAAAAAACAAAAGCAAATTGTGATAGAAATTACGAATCTTAACTCACAAAAATTGAAAGTGAAAACAAAATCTGAAGTGAGCGCTAAGCTGTGAGGGTTTGTAAAGTATTTTTCTCTGTGTGCAGCAGCGTGCGTGTTATCACTGCACAGAAAAGGCAGCAGAAGATGTTTCAAACACATCAGGACTGTGGTAGAGTATGTGAAGAGTCAGTGTAGAGAGGGAGGGAGAGGATTAAGATGCAGTTTGTGATAATGCATTTTTTGACTGCAGCATTATAACGAGGCATGGCCACTGATGTCACCGGCTAACTACTCTAGCTGAGCTCAGAGATGGAGGTGGATGTTAATATTGACTCTGCCTGAGCTCCTTTTACGTTTAGTGGCTAAGTTAA
This sequence comes from Arrhamphus sclerolepis, assembly GCA_037176975.1. Taxonomy (NCBI): domain Eukaryota; kingdom Metazoa; phylum Chordata; class Actinopteri; order Beloniformes; family Hemiramphidae; genus Arrhamphus; species Arrhamphus sclerolepis. The sequence continues at coordinate 3,659,822 of JBAMYA010000006.1, forward strand.
CTGATGCACTCACTGTCAGAAGACTGCGTATTTGCAATCTGTACAGAATAAACAACGTATAAAGCAGAGTTGACGTTCTGGATTAGTTTACCGTCTCTAGGAATGTCTGTTCTCCAATAAATGGACAGTAAGAGATTTTATGTCTTCTGATGACATTTCTTGAATGAAGTTCCCACAACATGTTAAACAGAGGTTGACCAATATGATGGTAATATCACATGTTTAATAACAATAATCTGAATGATGATTGTCTAGATATTTTTTATAAGTTTGTCAATGCAAATTATTCAAAAATTCAAACAACTGGCCATGAAGTTCTCATATTCAATCAATTCAGTACAATAAGCTATGGAATAATAGAAAAAACCTTTGGATCATCAATTCTGTTTTTTATGTCGATGACTGTTAGGAAACTTGGGTACAAGTACAATGAATGAGAGAGAAGGACACAGAGGGGGGAGAAGTAGGGAGAGGACAGGATGGAGGCAAAGAATGCGAGATGGAAAGAGTCGAGAAGCTGGTTATAAAGATGGTTACAAAGGTAGGTCATCTTCTGACTCACCCACATCACTGCATTGAATCCTACATAAAACTGAGCCACATAATGAATGTTGTAAACAGTATGAAATTATAGCGGCCACAGTTAGTTATTTGTTTGTTTCTTTGTTTGTTTTTTGGGTCTTGCAGAGAAATGGGAGCAAGAAGCAAAAGGAGAAAGAAGGAAAGCTGCATGACCTGACAGAGCAAAGCAGTGATGAATAAAGATTAGAGGAACGAGCAGAGTGCACGTCCCGGAGAAGAAACTTTAAAATTCATTACTAGAGTTATACAATAATACTGCACATATAGAGTACTATTTTTATCATCAGGATCTATAATCAGTTTCTTACATAAAATCCTCGGCATGAAATTGTACCTTCACCAGCTGTTTCAGTCTGAGCAGCAGCTATAGTGGCGTTAAAAGCTGGCTTAGCGACAGAAGCTCCTGTAAAACTTAACCGCACATTTCAAGCATACAGGACTTAATAAAAAGATGCCATTTAAGTAGCTGTGCAGAATAGTGGCACAGTACGCCTTTAAGAGCCAGAGCAGCAGTGTGTGTGTGTGTGTGTGTGTGTCTCCCTTTGGTCGCTGTATGTGGTGTGTGTCTGGCCTGCGGTGCACGCATGGCACAAGCACGTGTGTCATTGTTGCAAGCGTGTTTCCATGTGCTGAACGTCTGTTAGCCTTCAACCCCACACATTTGTCCCCGCCAGACCTACTCTGCTGAGCCGTACGCGTGCACTTACGCGTATACGCAGAAATCACACTCAAAACACACATGCAGAGTCAACCGTAGTGATGTAAGAGGGCCAACACCAACGGATTGAAACGGAGATCTCTATAAACACGTTGCCAAATCAGCTTATAGGTTTAAGCACAAATGAGTACGTAAAAACGCACACACACACACACACACACACACACACACATCTACACGTATAATTATAAGCATTGAAAATCAGAAGATACTTGTTTTTGACTTTAGCAGTGGAAAAACTGTCACAAACATACAATACATAAGCGTCAGTAAGTTTGTCTAAGTAACTTAAACTCAGTTACCATGGTAGCTCTTAAAACCTAATCTGCTCACTGAAGGTTTTTCACAAAAAACTACATTCCTCTCCGACTTTTCCTTATGCAGATCAGGAAGCAGCTGACAAACACTCTCACTTCCTCTTTCATACAACTGATATCCAAGCCTGCTGGACTAGTATCTTAAGAGACATCAAACTCATAACTAGACAATAAAAAGCCGTTGTCCTCTGGACTTTTAAGTTGTTTCCAAATACTGTCAGCAAGAATGCTTGTACGATCAATACATCTTGCATGTAAGATGGATTCATCTGCAGCTCAGAACAAAAGCCCAGATGTTGTAAAACAAGACCTAAGCTAAGGGAAACCTTTGCTTACTTTTAAAATAATAAACCTTTGTAAACTAAATTAAAACTCATTGCATTTAATGTTCATGTGTGCTGGCAGCAATTTATGTAAAAATATTTTCACATTTGAAATGTAGTAATCTAGCAGAATCTGTACTATGTTGAATGAATGTATTAAAGCTCTAAAGGTGATGTCTGTTTTCTTAACCCAAGTATGAGATTATCTCAGAGTGAACATAATTATTGTTGACTGAACTTTACTCTAATCAGACCTCCTAGGTCCAAAAATCTTTTTTTTTTTTTTTTAGGGGGGGGGGACACCTGCAGACATACATCTAGTCAGGCCAGCAGTCACAAATCTTCTACACACACTTTATTAATAATTGAAATGAATGATGAGCACACCAGCAAACATACACTGCTGTTAATGACAGACAGCTTCAACTAAACAGACTATGCAGAATATTAGTGAGTCATTGAATCAATGATATATTTAACATATTACATGTAGAGACTTATGTAAAAACAAGGAAACTCAAAGAAGAAACCGTTTCAGAGACACCTAGTTGTAACCATGGTGTCACCATGGTGACTAGCAGCCGTGGGTGGCTTAACCCAATAACACCTACCAGACAGTTTTGCCCCTCCCCGCGCCCCTTTCACAGAACCATATCGGGCTGGCTTCCCCTGCTTGCAGAAATCTCTGCATCCCTTCACTCGCTTCATCTGTTTCAGTCTGCTGCTCACTCCGTCCCGCTGAGTCGATCTCTGTATCTGAACAGCGTACAGTAGAGGAATGTACAAGGCCAGAATACCAAGAGGCGCTGAACTGGTCTCAGTTAAATGAAAGAAACTCAGAATAAGTCTACTTTCTTCTCTTTCATTGCCCATGCTGCATTCTTGGTAGCTTTCATTCTATTTCTTACCAAGGCATATGACTGGCAAATTATTTTATTCCATTAATGGGGGGAATGGAAGCCCGTTGGCCTGGCTTCACTGTGGTTTTGGTCTGTCCTCGGCGTGACTTCAGGTCCCACCTGGTGCGCTTCAGAAGCATAGCACTTGTGAGCGATGTATAAATTGTTTAACCACAGCCTCGACAGATTAAGTCAGAGCCTGCTTGTGTTAAATTATTTTGAAAATTGTCTGGCTTCTCTATGCTATTCTTGTGTCCGACTTCCTGCTAGCTCTGCTCAATTCAATTTTTGTAAATTGACACAGCTTAGCTGTGGTCCAGCGCCAAAATAAACTCAGCACATACATCTTTAGTGGAGCAGTATAGACAGTTATTTCACGTATGCCTCTAAATCACATCATGGCACTTGATGGGACCAGTCTCGTTGACCAGTGAGGCACAGCAACAGGTGCAGGACAGCTACTCTGCAGCGCTGCCACACCTGGTGGGACCCCAGTCTAAAGGTGCATTTGCACTAAACAATCCATACCTTGCCAAAGCACGATTTAGCCCAAGAGGCTACTTCATTTGGTTAGTGTTAGTAGCTCATTCCTGGTCTCTGGCATGGGTTAGGAAGGTGTGTATGGGCACAGTACAGTTGCACATGTTCGCAATGTTTACATGATGTGTAAAAATGACAGTTCCCACTAATAATCGTAGTGGCATAACCCAGAAATGAAGAAATGTGAGGGGGTCTTATTGGACCAGAATAACTCATAAAAGTTGAAATGCTAGTCGTTTATGATGCTTTTCTCCAGTATGCTAATTCTTTGAGACCACAAGATTTGTTAAGCAAATGGAGGCCTACAACAACATGGTATCGCATGCACATGTGGCAATCACGCTCAAACATTAAAGTAATGGGAGCCTAAGTGGGAACCGGGAGGGAGGCTGAATCATGCCTTACTAGTCTGAGTACATCCCAACAAATACAAAATGTCCAGGTTTTAGGGGAGGGTACCACTTCATTAACAGTTTACATACAGCACATATCTGTAGGCAAAATGCTTATTACTCAGGTTTGTCAAAAATATGTAAAGAATTACTTGATGGAATATTTTTACTTGTTTGCAAAGCTTGTATTGACTTGAAAGAGGACATGACATAGCGACTGCCGCTCTGGTGTAATGTAAATAACATGAAAGAATCTGATATCAGAATTTTGAAACATCCCGCCATTCTCACGCCTACTCTAGTCCAAACCTGAAAGCACAAAAGTTACTTGTACAGTAAACCGGTGACACAAGCTCTGATACCATCAAGCCTACATGGCAACATTACAAGAAACAATACAAGAATGTGACCCTGCTGCCGCTGCCAATTGGTGCCATGGTGTTGACATGTGAAGCAAGAAGACTGTCTTGGCTAAACACTATTTGCACACAGAGGAGAGCAGGAAATGCAATGCCATCTATAATTATTCCATCCTGAGTATAGCTCTCAACTCTTTCTCGAGGCAACAGAGTGTGTATGTGTGTGTGCGCCCCTGTGAATGTTTGTGTGTGGTTGTGTTTACAAGTGCATTAAGAAGTATTGCTGCTCTTTAGACCCTCTGCAGCAGCCAACAAATTATAGAGTGGGAAGTTTTCCTGTGGGAATATATTAAAGTAGCTTTATAAGTTGCTTATGCAGTAAAGTTAGGCGCTACTGTCAGTATGGAGTCCGGACCGTATGAATGAATTTAAGAGAGGGGTAGGAGGGCAATAAGCTTGACTTTGGTCTGATTATACTGAGCAGTCAGCATGCTTTGACTTTCTCATAAAATTTGAAGACAATTC
>JBAMYA010000006.1:3671272-3682152 GCA_037176975.1 Arrhamphus sclerolepis
AAGAAAAAAAAAAAAAAAAAAGGGGGAAAAAAAAAAAAACGGGAAAACAGAAAAAAAACCAAGACAAACACCCTTTTTTTTTGGTTTTTTTTTTTTTTTTTTTTTTTTTTACCCCTTGGATACTAATGTATTTTCTTTCAGTAAGTGATGTGTGTACAAGGGGGTTAAATGCTTTATAAACAAGAAAATGACCGCTATGTCACCCGCCATCTACTCGTCATCATCATCCTCATCGTCATCATCATCCTCGTCCTCATCTTCCTCATCGTCGTCATCATCGTCGTCCTTCTTCTCTGCCTTGGCAGGGGCTTTTGCTGGTGCTCCACCCACTTTGCCCTTAGCACGGTAAGCGGCGATGTCCTGTGGAGGAATAAGAAAAAGTTCAACTATGTCCAGACACAAACAGGTACCTGTGATCTAAGAGCCTCTAACTGGACAAAAGAGGACAGTTTCCTCACCTTTTCATATTTCTCCTTCAGCTTAGCTGCTTTTTTCTCATAGGGTTGCTTGTCCTCTGAAGCAGTACTGTTCCACATCTCACCCAGCTTCTTGGCAACATCTCCGATTGACAGGCCAGGGCTCTCGCTCTTCACCTTAGGGCGAAACTCCGAGCAAAAGATGAAGAAAGCAGATCTGGGGAGAAAAAAAACAAAACAAAATAAACTCACATTTGAAACTGTGACACAACTGGATATGATTCATAATGGTGTTGCTTCTTCCTGTTATTATAAACGGTGAGACACTAGGCACAGTACTTACGGTGGTCTCTTGGGGGCATTGGGGTCCTTGTACTTCTTCTTCTTCTTGCCTCCCTTAGCTGGAACGTAGCTCATCATCTCCCTTTCATATCGCGCCTTGTCCTGCCTGGCCATATCCTCAAACTTGCCCTTCTCCTTGGCAGACATCGTCTGAAAGCGGAAAGACAGCTTCCTAAGTGACCATCTGTTGCAACACCCTCAACATACAAGCAGATTTTTTTTTTCTAAACTGCTACATTCCCCAACTTATTTTCTTTGATTGTGATCATGAGCTGCAACTGACCCCATTCTGTATGTGCAGAGCCTGGATTGGCATCAGTAGATGCCGTTATGGTTAAGTGTTTATTTTATGACCAGTGCTTTGCACTATACCTTCCATCGCTCAGAGCACTTCTTCGAGAATTCGGCAAAGTTCACCGAAGCATCTGGGTGCTTCTTCTTGTGCTCCTCCCGGCAGGTCTGGACAAAGTAAGCATAGGAGGACATCTTCCCCCTCGGCTTAGTTGGATCTTTCCCCATCTTTCTGGACAGTATCTATAAGCGAAAACATTCCAATAGTAATCATCAAAGCGTAAACGCAAAAAAAAAAAAAAACATGTTTGTGGTTGGAATACAATCCAAACAGCTTGATAAAAAAGAAACAAACAAACAAAAAACCCACACAATGTGAGCTGCCCTCCCTCCATAAAAAGAGGAGTCTCATTTCTTCCAGTTGACCCTTACTACTGGTGGCACTACTTTAGTCTCCCGCCCTGTCTGCTGTCAAACTAAGTTAGGACCAGTTAACAGGCCACTAAAATAAAACCCCTCAGCAGGACGCAGCTGATGCGATGTAAACGACTTTATTTATTGACGTCTTATGTACTGTGGCCTTTACATAAACCTCGCTGGTCCGGTGGCTTGCTCTCATTATGGTGGCTTAAAACTGCCCAAACAGATCGCATCAAACAAAAACAACCGTGCAGATGTAATCTTTGCCGCGACTTTCCGGTCCGTTTCACTCTGACACGAAACGGCAAAAGTTTTCCCAAGTTCAGCGGCAGAACATAAAAGACCAGCTCCGAGAGACTGTCTGGGCTTAGCTGGGGAATAACAGATATGTGTATTAAAAAGAAATATAAACGTGTATATACATACACCTTTAACCCGCTTAGGGAATAAAAATAGGTCATTTGTAACTAATCGGTTTAATAATGTTCATGTTTTTACTGATAAAATACCTTAAAGCTAAAAAAAAAGACACAAAATGCACAAAAGATGTATTTATTGAAAATATAACACTCAAAAACATCCCTCCGATGTAATTTAACATTAGTTCCATAAGTCGTAATTTCTAGTATTTTTTGAAAACAATGAGAAAAATGTTTTTAAAATGATTATTTTTTCCTTCATATTCGCCCATTAAACGCTGCTGTAAGTCCCAAGTAAGCTGCGTCGAGCGAAGTAGTAATGGCGCATAGGCTCTTGTTGAGGAAAAGGAGGTCAACAACGACGGCAATATTTCTTCTTCCATTTTGTGAGAATGCCTTCTTCATGAAAGAAAGTCCCCCTCAAATGTCTCCTCCCGCCTCCCAGTTCGCTTTGCAACACGACAAATATGTCGACAAAGCCGGCGATCTTGACAAAATATTTCCCCGATTCAGTCCTATTGCACTAACCGCCTTGTATAGTAATACATTGGGTCTGTACTGTGTCTATGAGCGGGCTGTGCTACTGACTTGGTTTCTATGAGCTCCTAATGGCCGCTCGTCTTCATCCACTAACATGGAGAATATGGCTCCTTCTCTTTGTGTCAGCGCACAGCCATTGCACTGCATGCAATAGAGGGCAGAGCGACCGCGGCGACTACTTCACTTCAAAGCCCAATTTAAAGCCTTTAAATTCATCGGAAAAATCTGTCCTTGGTGTCATTCGAATCACGAAAGATAAAACTTTATTTTGCCGTCGTTGCATCTTGTAGTTACGGGTTTGGTTCTCGAGAAAATCCGGTTAGAAAAAGTTGATCTGAACTGCGCCTCTGTCACTGGCTTCCCATTTGCCTCGCTGCCTTGTTTCCTATGCGAATACAGTCAGCCATTACAGTAAAGCGCAGATCGTACGGGGAATTTTTTCACAATGTTCCCGTGTGAATTGTGACAAACAGATGTCCGTCTGTGTATATTCTGAGACGATCTTTCTTTTTCTTATGTTTTTTCTATTTATTTTCGTGATTAAATCCCGACCCGCACTCTCCCCAGTCTTCACATGACAGGCATTCAGCTTCGCAATGCACTGCAATGCCAATGGCTAGCTAACGGTGAGTCTTCTACCATTGTCGCCAACTGTGCTGTCCGCTAGACATTCCTGAATTTTTACGCGATAACCACCATTTGTTTCGACCTCATTTTACAGGCACGGCACGAGTGCAATATTCAAAATTTTTCGCATTTAAAGAAATAATCGGTTATCGTCGATTTTTTAAAAGGCTAATAACCATTTCTCCTTTTTTACAGAGCGTCCGCTCCACACTCCCAGGCAGAGTAATGTAACGTTAACCTGCTAAGCCCCGGCTATTTTTTGTTATTTTTGTAAAGGTTCTCCGTTGTAAAAAATATTCTCAAGCAATAAAATGCTTTACATTCGACCGTGTCGAACACATAAGTAAGATATTTCGGAATGTTATTGTTATTATCGCAATTACCGACACTTAAAATGTTGGTGTGTATCATACTTACCTACTGACTATCGCTGAATCTCAACGCTCTGCAATGGCTGTGTATGAGGGAACACAGGCGATACGCAGTGTCTTCAGTCTTCAGCTCACTTAACATTACTCTCGGCGGGGCTCGTTCGCCATTGGGCAGCGCCCAGTCCTCCGCTGCTCCGATTGGCTGTAGGCGTTTCATTGTCCTAATAGAAGACGAGGTCTGATTGGCTCTCTTTTGTGAAACGTCACTGAAGTTTTCTGAGGCGCGTGGATACGAAAATATTTCTGTCCATGCATGCTGGAGCTGGTAGTGTAGTGTGTTTGCCATAGTATTGAATTCACTACGTTGAGCACAGTGTACAGTAGGCAAGTTAAATGAATGAGACGACGTGCAACACTTGTCGCCAGTGAACGAGGCAGCTGTTAAATGTTGCGTGACTGTGTTGCACGGCTTGTACCCCTCCTCATGAACTGGCCCCATTGTTCTTTCTGCTCAATACAGTGAGCTTATTTGCAAATTATGGCATTTAAAATGCATTTCGAGTTCTTGACTTATTCACACGTGTAAGGTTCAAGAAGCAATTGGTTATCCTTAATCTATTAATTATGCTCTAGATATGAAGTTTTAAAAGTATTTTGGCTCTTACAATGCAAATTTGATAATAATTCCTTTAATTATTTCCTTGATTACCTACAACATGGCTTTTTTTTGTAGTTCTTTATTTAGAGAAATAAAACAGCACACACCTGTACCAGTAATCATTTTTACTCATCTCTTTGACAGATACACTCAGCACCTCTTGCAAATAAGTACTTTTAATGCTTTTGGCTGTTGACGTGAAACAAATCTAAAAATGTTGAGCTATTAAATAATGATGCATACATATAATGACTGTTTTTTTTCCTGACCATAGTAAGGTTTATCTTTGACATTCATATGTGTCACATGCAATATTGTGTTGAAATATAAGAGTATACATCCCTAATTAATGCAGACAGAGGAGATCAAGAGACAACTGCTAAAGCAGTTTATAGATGGAAGGGGGAATTGTGACATTAGTTTTTTGGCTATGAGACTTAGTGCAAGCTGCTGCATGTGAGCTGTGTTGCCTTTAATTACATCTTTTTACTAATTGGGGATCTTTGGTAGCCAATAACAAGTCTGTCTGATAATATCACAGGAGTGGACCTTACACCCAACTCCACAGAACATTGTTCTGTACATCTTAATAAATATAATGTAATTTATACATCTTTATGATACATATATTTATATATATCTATACATGTATGATCAAGGTCTAAGTGGGGTTTGTGTTTTCCACCTTTCCTTTTTGAAACTTTACTCTTACAAATTTAACGAACTTCTGAAACCACACAAGTTGCAGCTGAACATATTTGCTTACTCACACAGTACTGAAAGTTCTGATTACTTATTACTTATGCATGAAATATACCATGCATCTGTACGTGTTACTGAAAGAGAAGTGAACTTTGAGATATTACACACCAGCAATAAGCTAATATCAATTTATTTAGGTTACAGAGACAATATTTGCTTCCTAAATTTGTCATTTATACACAAACTATACCAGCTGTTTTGTGTTTTATAGTGCAACTTGTAAATCTGAGTGTAACTAAAGTATATTCATTATTTATCTTGTTCATGCATCTACAGATTAGTTGCATATTTTGTGATAGGATTTCTAGCGCCACCATTCTGCAAACATTAAAACTATCTATTAATGTATCATAAACTGTTTTCACGGCGTCTTTTGTCAGTGGCATATACAGACAAAACTGCCTCACATCCTATTTTATTTGAGTACAGCTGTGCATTACTTGGATAGAAATAATTTATTTTTAATAGAAAGATTATCTATGGCTAAATAAGGTGTAGATCCACATCCCAGTACATAAAATGTACTTTTTTTTGTGCCCTGACAGTGGTGCTGATGTGAAGTTCAGCAGCATTGCACAAATTCCTAGATGGACATAGAAATGATTAGGGTCAATTCTACTGTCCACGTGGTTTAGAAAGACAACATTTTGAGTTTTGACTGTGAATAGACTTTTTCTGATGGCTTGGGTTTTGTTTATTTTTTTGTTTATTTTTGCCATAAACAGTGGAAAAATGTTCATTTTAAAGTCTTGCCTGCATGTTTAAATTGAAAGGTGGAGATGGCAGAGTGCTCAGATAAAGGGAAAACCCATGGTCTGTCACGGTTTACCAAATGTAGTCATATGCCATTCTAGACAAACTTAATATATTTGCTTAAAAATTCTAAAATATTTTTATTCACATTTTTGTGAGGAAATCTTATGGGTGTCCTTCTTCCTAACTGTTAATCTAGAAACAAAGAAAAATGGCTGACACAGAGTTTGTTCATATCCTTGAATTAAGAATGGGAAGGATGAACTGATTCCAAATGCCAATCACAAGCCAGACTCAGGCCACATGTCTGCCTGTGATGCTGCTTGTCTGTGCCTCATTTTGCATCAGGAGATGTCATGGCAAAAAGCTATAGCCTGCTCATGTTTATGCATTCTAATGAGCACTCCCTGGGAAAAATATGCAAATTCATTTTGTCATCAAGAGGAAAATAGAGGACAGGAGAGCAGCAGATACAGGAGGGGCTTAAGGGAGGAGGGCACATGCAAAAAGGGCGGGATTGGGTGGAAGGAAGTGTATATGTGTGCGAGTGTGCACGTCTGTAAATGTGTGGTGTTAAAATGTGCATGTTGGGAGGGGACGGGGAGGGGCGGGGTGGGGGGTGTTAGAGGGCACAATGGAGCTGTGAGGGCTGTATTTGAAATAGGATGAGGGACATATGTAGACCCCATCCCTCCCCCCACCCCACCACACAACCAAGCAGCCATTCTCAAATATCCACATCATGCATGGGCCTGTGACACGTAAAGGAGTGTAATATCAATATTGATCCGTATTTACTAAACCAGAGGAGCACAATGCAGTTAACGTCATAGATGTTTTCATAAGTTAATTTAATGTTTTATCTTGGTCTAAACTTAACTTTCTTTTTTTTGTCTGCTGTTTCTGATCATCTGAATCTGCAACTTCACTTTTATGAAATGGGATAAGAGGTCAATAACAATACTACTATTACTACAACTACTACTACTACTACTAATAATAATAATAATAATAATTATTATTATTATTATAAAAATAATAACTGTGATAATTATAATGACTATAATAGTTGTTTTATTATCTACTTTTGAGTTCATATAAAGACAGCCATGTTTAGAAAGGTTTATAATTTCATTAAAAATATATCTCTTTCAATGTAAGGCATGAAAGTAATTATTCAGTGTAATTACTTTCAATAATCAATAGTAGTAATTAACTGCTTGATTAAATGCCAGAAAGCCTTTTGTAAAGACGTTGAACCGGTTAGCTCTGGTTTGATGGGCTGTACACGCTGTGCTAATACAGTCCTATTATAACAATAACCACACAGACTTCTGCAGTTCACCCCAACGACCGACAGGGGGGAAGCAGAACCTTTGCGAAGCTGGGGAAGACAAAGGCCGATGCACAGCCGGCGGCGGCGGCCGGAAGTAGAACGTTTCTGTCACGAAAGTGCACATGGAGATTAATCTACTCCTTCTACTTGAATGGATTTCTTTCATCAACGTCAAAGTGTTAAACGAAATTTAAGGCGACTTGCGGTAAGTATCATCTTTGTTCATTTAAAGTGAAATAGCGAATAAAGTAAACCTGAATTACTCCCGGATCTCAGTCATTCTGTAGCATGGCAACGATCAGGTGGATGATTTGATTTATATAATCAATATATTAATGCGTCCCAACGCAGTTAGACGTCTCTGTTCAGCTGGTTTCCAAGCAACTAAATGTACGTCCTAGATCATGTACTGGTCAATGTGTCGTAGCTATTTAATGTGTCAGAGTCTTAGCAGACAACTATGCATTGTAATGTAAGTAACACAGACCGATGTCTCCAAGTGTGCACTGTCCTAATAATGATATCATACATTTGCTTTCTTTCCTTTTTTGTGCCATTGTTTCAGTTAAAAGTATAAATTCAGGACAGGTGTGCTTTGTCTGGACATCTAAAATGTGACCCTACATAGAGAACGTTTCAAAGGTAGTTTGATCTAGAAGGTCACTATTCTTGGGTTTATTTCCTGTTTGACTGCTTATCATTTTTATTAAGACGTCTCATTTACAAATGAACTTCTGTACCACATATTGAAACTAGGTCATCACAAATACAGTTAACCAAATGTGGGATCAAACACTGAATGTATTTTTGTTGTAGATACAAAAGCTTTATTCTAAAAGCAGAGGTCAGGACAGATTTAATGGCCCCAGGACATGAGCAAAAAAGACTTTGTGTTTAATAAAACTACCCAAAAAATGTACTTTTAGGAAACAGCCATCCTCTGCAGACAAGACTCACTGCTCTGACTTAAGTTCATGAAAAAATATTATGCAAATACCTATTCCTTTCATGCAGTCGGATTATTAGTCATTGAGAAACTTTTAAGATTTTAAATTCATCCAACTGAGTAGAATGTGCTGTTGTGTTGCATTTGGTCACCGTTAAATCAATGTGGTCCAAAAATCCTGTAAGATGTATGATAAGAGCAGCATTGTTTCCACACAAGTAAAGAAATGCAAACAGGTTTTTAGCTTTTGACTCATCTCTCAGCTTGTTATCAAGCCTTAAAGTTGAATGTTTTTTATTTTCCTTCATAACTTTTTATGTTGCTGTACATTTTCCCTCCCCAGCTTCTCTGGAGGTCAGCCAAGCTGCAGTGATATGGTATTATTTTTTGAATGGCACCAGACAGCCGTGGACCTGAAGAGCAGCAGCGGTTTGCCAATGACTGGTGAAGATGCTGGTTTGGGGGCTTTGGCCTCACCGCTGGCGGGGTATTTGGGAAAAGTCAGTGGAGCTCTTGCTTTCCTCTCGCTGTTGTCACTTGCGCAAAGCTGAATTGTATTTGAAAGAAAAAAAATGACTGTGACTGAACAGTACCAATCCAAATTGAACAAAGAAAACAAAACACAAATGGAAATCTGTGTTTGTAAAAGGCGAAAGTATTTTTGGTTTGCTGATGTGGAGAGTAAAAAATAAAAACATGAGTGAACTGTGTGGAACTGCAATACGATGGTTTTCTCACAAGTGTTTGTTTCTACCTTTCATGTTCTTTCTCATCCTGTCTCCTTGATAGATAAAGGTATTAAGACATAAATCTTACCTTTGTACATCAAACTTAATTGATATAATTGCCGTCATTTATTTACAATAATTTAACATTCATCAACGGAAATAAACTACAATCTTCCTAGTTAATGCATTTCTGTGTAATTTAAAAGTTAAAAACAGAATGAGCAACGTTGTTGACGGTTATTAGTCAGATTGGGATAAATGCTGCAATCATGTGTTGAATACCTTTTTTTTTTGGTTGCCCCTCCTTTCCATGTTTTTTCTTTCTTAATAGTATTATTTGCTGGTGCTTATGAGATCACAGAGTGACTCATGGAGGTTATAGATGTCTGTTGCCTTAAGTAAAACTTTCCCTTGTGTAGGTTCAGGAGAGAGCTGCTTCACTGGAATGTTGTCCTTGGTGTGCTTCAAAGGGCTTGACTTATGCTCTGCGCTCCTACCGCATCAACCTCAAGGAGTCGATCACCCTCTGCACAAGCCCACGGGTGAGTGTCGGTGTTGTCATACACACAGAAATACATTCTTTTTTGCTTACTGCTGATAACTTGCATGTATTCGTTCCCGCATAGTGTCTTTTCCCACTTGTCACCCGGCCCTTGGAGGATGTCTTGTCAAGCTTGGAACCCGCTGTTGGGAGCAAAAGAAGAAATGACTGTGCAGTGGAACGGGAAGATTTGATACAACCTGAGCTTAAACGCCTGCGAGCAAGTGAAGTTAGTGATCTTGGGCCGCAGAGTGTTTCTGATAATCTTGTTAGCCCAGACGAACATCCTGTCAGAACTGGCCGGCATGCAACATCCGAGACTGATGACGAAAAGGTTCATGGATACAACCAGGGCTGTCCAGGTCGCAGGTCGACGGAATGGAGTTCACCGCAGGATGAGGATGATCCTGCTCGTGCAGACGAACCCGCTTCTCCTATACTTTCAGCCTCAGTTGGACATCCATCAGAAGTTTTTGTAACAGGTGACGGAAATGAGCCTGAACTTTCTTTTCACCACGGTGCTCTTTTAATATCTGAGAACACTTCCAGACAGACGAGTCCATCGATGCCAAACGGATGTCATAGTCAGGGTTTCAATCAGGACATTTCTTCAACTAATATTAATATTTCATTGACTCAGTGCGGTGAGCAGGCAACAGGGACTGAAGAGAAATCAGAAATTGCAGAAGCTGGTGTTTGCAAGGACACTGGTGGGATCAAGTCAGAGGAGGAATATTTGTCTTCAACCTTGCCAGGACAGTCAGATGAGCTTGTATCTGTTCCAAAGAAGCTGTTTTGGAGCAACAGCGACAGTCTTTGCTGGCTGGACTCGCTGCTTGCTGCTCTGCTGAACTGTAAAACCTTACTGAGGTATAAACCTAAAGATGAGCCTCAACCGTCAGCTGTGTGGCAGCTGATGAGAGGATATGAAAATGTCTGTGCTTCCATCCAAGTGCACCAACAGACTGCGAAAGGTAAGTTAAAACAAACTAGATTTAATTCGCTGTGTGAGTGTGATCTTAAGTCTCAGATTTGTAGAATTGTTATCTTGTCAGAAGCAGTTTTGTAATATTTAGCTTCCTATTTTCTTAGCTTTTTTTTCTTGTTTTGAGTGACAAATCTCAAAATGCCTAGTGTTATGATTTTTTTGTTTTACTTAACCCAGAAAGACTTAAGAGTCCGTCTCAGAAAGGAAGTTCAAAAAGCCAACCCTGGTTCAGTTAACTCTGAGTATGTTGACTCTGAGTTACTCCGATTATAAACAGCCATCATCAGTGGATCTCCGATGCCATGATTCACCATGGCAACGCCAGTTAACAGAAGAGACCCTCCTACTCTTCTTCATCGAAGAGATTTTATTGCAGCCGTGACTTTCTGCAGCGGTGAAGGAAAGACAGTTGATGAGGGAGAAATTACAGCGTTAATGTATAATTTAAAGATGTACTGGCTGGTAAAATCCTGCTTACATGGGAAAAACAACTTTGAAACTGTTCAAGATGAAGTTTAAAGCGTATTTCAGATGGATAACCCTAGCGTAACAGACTTGGTCGGACTCACTTTAAAAGCATTTCAGAGCATTTCTAGATGAATCAGCGCATCCAGCCTCAGTGCTAAATCCTAAAGGGACATTTCTTCTTCAATAAAGTGATTTCATTTTTTTTTTTTTTTGTAACTCAGAGTTATTGGCAACAACAGGCAAAAAGCCCACAGAGCCAGTTTTCTCATCATTG
>JBAMYA010000006.1:3682252-3696441 GCA_037176975.1 Arrhamphus sclerolepis
CTTTACATCTTTACACCACAGACTCCTCCTGATTATCTGAATCTTTTGATAATATTATATTATAAATGGTGGGATCTTCAGTTTATGCTGAGGAACATTTTTACGACGTTGCTCCACAATTTTTAGACACGGTTTGTTGCAGATTAGTGAACTTCTGCCCATCTTCACATCCAAAAAGCTCTATATCTCTGAAATGCTCCTTTTATGCCCAGTAATGTTACTGACCTGTTGCCAGTTATTCTAATTAGTTGTCAAATGTTCCTCCATTGATTTGGAGCAATTGCTTTTTCAGACTTTTGTCGTCCTGTTCCAATTTTTTCAAAGTGTGTTGCTGCCATCAAAGTCAAAATGAGCTATTATTTTCATTGGAGTAGTAAAATGTCTCAGTTTCAACATCTGATATGTTCTTTATGTTCTATTGGGAATAAAATATGATTTTATGAGACTTGGAAATCATTGCATTCTGTTATTATTTCCATTTTACATCTAACTTTTTTGGAATTGGGGTTGTACTATTTTCAAATGAGTTTAATAAGACTTCACTCCGCAGTGTAATATATAGCAGCATTTTAAACTCAGATGTTTATGTTTCTGAGTCGAACAACACAAGTGATTGAAGAAAAGTCAAATAAAAGCCTAATATGTGGCCAGCAACAATAATAAGGAAATAGTTTTGGACTTTCCTACCCCACCCTACCACTGGGATCCTGAACAGCTCTTATTCCAGAAAATCAATGAATGTGAACATAATAGGTGCATCACTCCCTCACTTCCCAAAACAAGAAACCAAATTGAATTAAACAAAAAAAAAAAGGCATGAGGAGTAGCAAAATATTTTGTGAATCAAGACCAAATGTTTCCGGTTATTGAATTTAAATGTGACTTGGCAGTCAAAATATATTTCAAAATATATTCACACTCTCTCCTCCTACACGTGTTGCACAAAACTCGTGACTCCTACTCAAGTCTTACATCAACAGATGAGAGTTTGAAGGAAATGAAATCTGGAGTTAAAACACCCCGAGGTCTATCGTTTGATAGTAAGGAGGGTTAACATTCCATTCGGGACCAGAATTGTGTGAATCGAAGCAGTTTTGAGTTAGAAAGGAATAAACTTTTGCAGCAAAATGACAATTAATATTAGTTCAATGTCCTTCTATGTCAGAATAAATTGCTATTTTAAGCTTCAGAAAAGACTAAAAAATGTCATTCGACTTGGATGATATTGCAGATAGAGACTCTGCAGATAAACTGTGGTCATTTTTTTAACGTTTTAAGTGAACAAAGTTTTATAATAAGGATTGTTTGTGAGGGAATCAGTTGCTGCTATGATGTCTGTACATGCTGACGAACTTTAACGACCATTTTGCTGCAGACATATTTCCTTGTAACTCAAAACTGATGTCATTTTGCTCTCTAACGAAAGCATCCACCCTTAAATTGCAGGATTTTCCTTTAAAATAGCCCCACAGTCTCAAATTAGAGCCAAATTTTCAGTAGAACTTTTTAAACAACAACAAAAGCATTTTTAGTATCTCTGAAGTCAAATTCAAAACAGCCTGTTCTTGCCATTCACATAAAGAGTTTTCTATCCAAACCTTGTTTGTCCTTGATTGACGGAAAAGCTAGAAAGTTTAGTCAAACACTGAGACAGACTTCATAACAGCCTCGGGGATAACTAAGCCTGTCCGTGCACTAACAGCAAAGCTTCAGCTGTCATATACAGCAGAGCGGTGTCTTCAAGAGCTGAGTGGGATGCTGCAGACGTAAGAGCTGCAGAGCTTTAACACAAGCAGTTTACACTGTGAATAAGATGAGATGTGATGAAAGTATATTTGTTTAGCACATTTAAAACAGCAAGAGTTGACCATCATGCTGTGCAAATTCCACAGATCAAACAAAACAACTAAGAACAATAAAACAGGGAAGGACATTTGATGTATATCTGGAACATCTGTAAATCTGTTGTGACTACCAGTAGGGAGACATAGAATCATGTAATCTGATTAACTGCTGCTGTGTTGCTTTATTTAAAATAAAGGGTTCGTTAAGGTGAAGATAATAAATTGACAATACAGATGGACTAAATGCTCATCGCCTCCTTAAGTCTCTAATTTCCTCATGCCCACGGCGGGAGTTAAGTCATGTGAGACGAGGCTGTGTTGGGAAATTAGGTACAAAATTCGAGCTGTAAGCAAGAAGCAAAAAGCAGAGAAACTGCCAGCTTGTGACAGCTGGTTTGGTAAACAAAGCCAGTGAAGCAATGTCTGCTAGACCAGAGCATTTATAGCAACAGAAAATGAACAATCTGCGTCCATGCCCTGTGTTCCAGCATCAGCAAATATAGAGGCTAAAACATGAAATTTCATTTAATTTATTTGCACTTTGTCTCTCAGGGCAGTGTGTCAAAGAGGCTTTCTTCCTCTGTTTCCAGGCAAATGAAGCTGATTCTTGAGTCCAGGTTTTTTGCTATGCTAAGCTCCAACTTTCATTAATTACAAAGACGGTCCAGGTGGTAGCTGAAGACACTGAATATCCTTTCCTTTTGTCTCTGTTAAACAAAGGCTGAAGGGTGTGCACTCATCCTTTCTGGGTTTGTCATTGTCTATTTCTCGTTACAGAAACATATCCCACAATCCTCATCTCCGCATTTACCAAACCCACTTCAGCCACTTGACGCATCTTCAGTCTCTGTAAGTAACACAGTCACACCTTAACTCTAAACACAACATGGACCCTATTCTAAACTTAACTTCAAAACTGAGATTTAACCCTCAAACCAACCCTTGAAGTAGTGAAAAAAGATCCAATATATCTTTGATCACACCAACACCAACAATGTGTCTGTTGCAGTCTGTGCAGTAGAAACTTTTTTTTTAACCTGTACAGGGCACTGGAGGGTATTGAGATCCCAGATATTCAGACAAATATGTTTCTTCCCATGAAAAACCTCTCACACATGTACGTACATTGTGAAATTGTTCCGCAATGACTTTTCATCACTGACTGATCTCCATGTTAATACATCCTCTCTGTGCCATTGTTCATCTGACTCATTCTTCCCCTTTTTCTACCGCTGCCACCCTTTATCTTCACAGCTATTTCAAGAAGTTCCAGTATTGTTCCTATGCACCTCATGTCAGGTCCTGCAAGCCCAACACAGACGGCATCTCATCATTTGAGGACCTTCTGGCTAACATGGTGTTGCGGGTATCTGTCTGGGTCATGGCGTTCATTACGTGCTTCGGTAATATCCTAGTCATCGGCATGAGATCACTGATTCGTGCAGAGAACAACCTGCACGCTGCCTGCATCAAAGTCCTCTGCTGTGAGTAACTCCACACCACGACACAGGATTCAGAAATAGAAGTACCATTTTTGTAAACAGTGAAAGGTTGGAGGAAAAAGTGAGATCAGTCTTCACCTCCAGTTACATTTTGTTTGTGGCTACATTAAAGTATGTGAAGAAATCAGGCGCAAGAAAGAACAAAACTGCGTAGTCCAGCATCTGGAAGTGCGTGAAAGGTATATATTGAAAGGCCATGGGGGGAAAAAAGCAGTAGGAGTGGTTCTGGAGGACACATAGTCTTAGCATTCTAAGCTGTAGTCCTGTAAGCACACACGTTCAAAATAATTTGTCAGGCAGGAGGTACAGAGTGAGCTGCTCATAGTGTTCAGTAAAAAGCAGCCATTTAATCACCTTTCCTGGAGCAAGGTCCCAGCTATGATATCACACAAATAACATCCTGCATCAATGCACTGAATAGAAATCTGTAACTGTAAGAAATACCAATGAAATTATTAGACCTAGAGGTCATTTTCTTATTTGCAATGGCATGATTCCAACACAAAAAAGGGAGGGGGGATTATCTTGCAAGCTGAGATTTACACAGTAATCATTTCATATTTATGTATTTTTCTGTATTTTTAATTCAGATGGGTTTTTTTTTTTAAGTTAATCTTCTTTATAATGGAAAATAAAGCAATTTAGAGGCACCAAGCTCTGTAATTGTTTCCACAGATTATTTGTTTTTCTTCTGAAAATTCTGTTTGCACCTGTGTTAAGTTCCACTCAGTCATTGTTCTTTTCTCGCCTGTTTGTCGTCAGTCATTAGTCTTATTTCTTACCAGATTTTCTGCTCATTGCAACTCGTTTTCCAGCCTTATTTCTTTTTTCTACACATTTTTTAGACCTTTTTTTAACCTTGACTTTTACTGGTTTTTGCCTTGCCTATGGCACTGATTATTGCCTCAGGACATATGGCCGCTGTTTTGCTCCTTGACACAACTTTTGTTTCAGCCTTGTTTGCAAAATTTGATATGCTAACTGTCTCCCTGGTTTTTCTGCTGTTCAGCCAGTAAATTCAGCTGTTTTACTTTATGCCTGCTTTGATTCGTGCATTTGAGCCCTTATCTAGTCGACCGCTGCAGCATCCATCAATTATCTCATTCAGGGTCATTAGGTTATATATGCTGTCATAGTAGTGAGAGGTGGGATACGCCAGAACCAGGTCGCCGGTCTGTCACGGGAACAAACAAAACAAGCAACAATTCACTGCAGTTCACACATGCAGTCAATGTAAAATCACCAATTAAGCAAACATCTATTTTAATTATGCATTTTCTTGAACTGTGGGAGGGAGCAGGAGTAACTGGAAAAGCCCCATGTGAGCATAGGGAGAAAATGCAAAATCCAAACAGAAAGCTATGTAGTCCTCTACCTCTTCACTCAGCATAGAAATAGTTTTTGACTTATTTCTGGCCCTCCTAAAGTCCACAATCAACTGCTTTGTCCTGTTCATATTCAACATCATGTCACTGCTCCAGTACCATGCCACAAAGTGGTCCACCAGTTCTCTGTACTCGATGAAACAATGCACAGCAGCAGTGTCGCCTTAGTATTTCTGAGGTACGACAGAAACCTGCTGGAATGAACAGCTAAACCTAAGAGAACCAAGTGGACAAGTCCCCTGTGGGGCTTGTGTGCTGTTTTGCCAACCACTGAGTCTCACCAATTATAGTGTGCTTGCCAGGTAGTCAATAAGCAGGCTACCGTGGAGGCAGACTGTTTGTTCTGGTGTGTCTCACATAGCAGTGTTGGCTTTATCATGTTAAGCACACTAGAAAAATCAAAGACCATGATCCTTGCAGAGCTGCCTGAGAGGGAGCTTGTTGAAGCAAATGGATTTGGCCTTTTCACACCCAGCCTCTCATCAGCTTTTGTAACGTTAACTTAACATACAGAAGATGCTAGCTAATTGAATTTGGAAGAAACATTGTGAAATATATAGGCACAACTTTGACCATATACATGGCATACCCTAAAAAAAGTAACAACGGCGAAATGGACGGATGGTGATGGCAAAGCCCGTGCTTTATAAAGCATATATGTATTGATGAGCAAGTGCAACATAATTTTTGAACAGCCCGCCGGCCATTGTTTTGCTGCAATGATTAAAGCTAAGCCTGTTTAACACATCACTAATGATGAGACTCTGCCTAAAATAGGAATCTGGAGTAACTCTCTGTATGTGTTAGTGTGAGCGCTCCGTCAACTGAATATGCTTTTACGTAGTCACAAAAGGTTTCAAGGGGTTACTGATTTAAAATTGTGCCCAAGATTATCCAAACAAAGACCCAAGAAATGATGCTCTTCCCATTTAGGACCCAGCTGTGGTCCTTACAAGGGTGGTATTCATACCAGATCCCAGTGAGAACCCAATTACAAGTACACAGACACACACACACACACACACACAACACGTATGAGGTATTTTTCTCTTTTCGACAGCTGCAGGTTCCAAATGGTTTCAAAGCCACACTCAACACCTCCAGGGGGGAACATTTTGTCTTTAAGTCAGCTTACAGAGGTGATCCCATTAACCCCCAAAAAACTGAGGATTTTCTACACTTTACTGCCAATGCAGCTTTTATTAACATGGTCCAGGAGAGTCCGTTTTTTTTTTTATCAATTTGTGTTTATTTAAATTTTTTTCTAGAAGGTTTTGATATTTCTTTACAGTTCTTTTTCAGCATCTGTATTTCTAAGAATCTGCTAGATCTTTAAGTCGATTATTGTTGCAAAAATTTCATGTTCATGGCTTTCTAAAATAATCCCTAAATCTCCTTTGAATGCTTTCTAAGTCCCTTTCTTTATTTCCGTTATGTGCTTTCAGTCAGTTTTATTTTTTTAGTTATGTACAAGCTATTCCAGGCGACACTATCTTCTTTGCTCACGTAAACTTTATTCAAGTGTATTTTTTAAGCAGCAGCACTTGCAGAAAGAATAAATCCAAAACTCATCCAAACCTCCTTGATTGACCCATGAAGGTTTTTGTTCTTTACTGCTCTCAAGGATAGAAGTTGTGTTTCCTTCCATGTATTTTAATGAGAAATGTTTATTTTTGCTGCAGGATAAGACAACAGCTAAAGCAATAACACTATCAACAACCTCACATGGGGAACATGGACATTAATGGACTCTTTTGTGTCTTATCGTCCAGGTGCAGACTGCCTCATGGGTGTGTACCTATTTTTTGTCGGAGTGTTTGACGTCAAGTTCCGTGGACAGTACAATCGTAATGCCTTGCTGTGGATGGAGAGTGTGGAGTGTCGCACCATTGGATTCCTGGCCATGCTCTCATCTGAGGTGCTTTAATATGATGTATAAACACCCCACACACAACCACTATCATTAGTAGGACCCCTGTTTTTATGTGTTTAATTTCCTCACACATTTAGGGATTCAAATAGCATAACATGTCTTATTTATGTTTCTTTCATTGTCTGTTTCATTAAGTGCTGTGCCACTTAATGACATTTTTGCAAATGAACACATCAACATCTTTCTTTCCTACCACCAACAGTGGTAGGAAAGAAAGCGAAAACTACTAAGGAAACAAGGATGTGCTCAATTCAGACCTTGAAGTATTAAAAGGATTGGCTTAAATATTGTCATTTGAAGAGAGGCTGGATTAATTTATTACTTCTCTTTATTAATAGTGAGTGTATCTCCATAGGTGTCTGTTCTCCTGCTCACCTACCTGACTTTAGAGAAGTTCCTGGTCATTGTCTTTCCCTTCAGCAATCTGCGCCCAGGCAAACTTCAGACAGGGGTGAGATTTTCACATTTGTTTGTGTGTTTGTTTTTGTTTTCTTTGATTTTATCAGAAATTATTTATCTGTTCTACTTCATATTTTGCAGGTCTATTACTTGGTATCTATGGAAGTAGCATAAAATGCTTTCTTTCTTTTTTTTTCCAGGAATTTGACATTTCTGTATCTTTGTAGTTGTTGATTTTTAAAGTAAATTCAGATTTAAAAAAAAAGGCATTTGAGTCAGACAATTGTTGCTTAAAACATATTAGACTGAAATTACTGTAAAGTGTCTTTTAATGTTGTTGTCCTCCCACACCATGAGGAAACTGGATGTACCAACTAGTCATGCTGAAAATGGCATCCAGTTTACAATTTTATATTGTTAATCATAAACGCATACCTGTCATTTAATTGATGCTGCAAAGAGATGTTTTTGCCAGAAGCAGAGCAGTTAATGCTCTCCGGGGCAGAGCGGCAGTTTTGCGGCAGGTCGATCAGTTTAACACAGGACCCAGTTCAGCACATAGATCCAAGAGCACTGATATACTGTATGAGCCAGTCATCATCAGGGACCAGGAAGTGTTGGTGGTCCGGAAAAAGTGTGCCAGGCCATATATACAGCAGTACACACGAGTGCCTCAGCAATTACAATGATTGGAATTATGGAAGTAGGATATATGAAGTTCTTCACTGAATGTCTATGGAAAAGTAATGGTTCCTGCAGGAACACATCTATTCACTCAAATTAAATTAAGTTTAATTCAATTTGCATAGCATCTGTTTACAACAAAGTTGTCTGTAGGTGCTTCTGAGTAACGCAGAGCATGACCCCCAAGCACATGGCAAAGCCTAACAGTGGCGAGAAAAACCTCCCCCTTGGGAAGAAACCTTGAGCAGGACCCGACTCAATTTTAGTGGGGATCCTCCTGCAGACAGCCAGCTGGGTAAAGGCAGAAATGAGGAGGGAGGCAGGACAGTGAAGATGAAGGACATAGAGAGGAGAGGTACAAAAATATATAACATGTGGTAAATACACAAATATCTGTTATAAAAATATATAGATATATGTTCTCTTACCATCTGTGTTGCCATTTTGCTCTGTCTCCAAAATATTTGTGCGCAAGGTACAAATTTGGGATACTGGTGTGCATTGTCACATCAAGTTTTTTTTTTATATAGATTCCAGTCTTTGCCTGGACAGTGATTTACTGTCAGGTCCTGCTTTGTGTGTGTGCAACGTTTATAAATGAGGCCCCTGATTTTGTACTGCAGGTTGAAGGAAACAATGCATGAGAAGTCTAGACTCCTGCAAAACATGCAGTACAGAGCAACTTTAACAAGTGACCAAACAAAACTTGCTTTGTGTATTATAAATGCTGCTGGAGTCTCAACTTTTAAAGTCTTTTCTTCCCTGCATGCATCTGGAAAGTAGTTGTTCTGAAATCCTTTGTGCTAACAGAATGCAGACACAACTCTGTGTTGTAAAGAGGTAGATTTGCTTGAATGGTGCGATTAGAGTTCTGGCTGTACATTTAGAATGGCACTGTGACTTTTGATGTATACAACTACAGCATACACAAAAAGAATCCGGAAAAGTTGAGACGATGAAGAAAATAGAAATGTAAAAGAAAAAGTAATGTTCTCAGACATTTTTCACTGTGGGCTGAAGAATACTAAATCTAAAATCTGTGTTCTCCTGAAAGGTGATCCTGTCTGCTATCTGGCTGATGGGCTTCATCATTGCTGCTGTGCCACTTATGAACGAAGAGGTCTTTGGGAACTACTATGGACGTAATGGGGTCTGCTTTCCCCTGCACTCTGACAGGCAAGAAAAACCTACTGCCAAAGGATATTCCACAGGGATTTTTCTGGGTAAATTAAAGAAAAAGTTTTCTTTATTTTTTTCCCCTCAGTTTACAGTAAATTAAACTATTTTATATAAACCATACCCTTCCCCGAGAAAGGGAAATTGTATTAAATAATATATAATAATATAAGCTAACCAAACGTTCGATCATGCAGAATAGAGAAAGTAATTATTGCACCTGTTCAACTATGCGTTCATCAAACAGCAGCTTTATACACAATGTCTGATGAACCTCTGTTATTATTGCTCAGTATTCTCTCTAAGGTCCAGCATAAAGCTTGAACAGAAATGAATTACACTGATGTTTTCTCAAAGGGTGCAAGTTTTTTTGTTTGTTTGTTTGTTAGTTTTTTTGTGTGGCCATTCATAATCAGAATAAGTTCACTCAGTTCATGCAGTAATATAATTTGCCAACTAATGCTAAATATCAATTTTAAAAAAGTATTTAAGTGACTAACTAGAAAATCATTTACAGCAAAGCTTTAAGAAAGCTTTAAGAAAAGAAATGTCTTGCACCAAAGTTACCTGAATGCATGTGTATTAACTTCTTTAGGTCTAAACCTCGTGGCATTCCTGGTGATCGTCTTCTCCTACTCCAGCATGTTCTGCTCCATCTATAAAACTGGCATCAATGCCACAGACTTGAGAAGCAGATTGCACAAAGATGTGGCTGTGGCCAACAGATTTTTCTTCATAGTGTTCTCTGATGCCCTCTGCTGGATTCCCATATTTTTAGTGAAAGTTCTCTCACTGTTGGAGGTGGAGATACCTGGTAAGAAATAAAACGGCAACATCTTAGGCATTTCAACACATAAATTATCACTTCCTGATCCTAAAGTCATTTGTTTACTTCTTATAACAACAACCTATGGAATAGTTTTTTTTTAAAAAAAAGAAAGACATTCTGCTTCAAATTATCCACTCTTTGGCTTCTGTTTGCTCTTTTAGGCACAATCTCCAGCTGGGTTGTCATCTTCATCCTTCCAATCAACAGTGCCTTGAACCCAATCCTGTACACCTTAACCACCAGCTTCTTCAGAGAGCAGGTGGAAGTGTTACTGTGTCGCTGGCAGAGAAGACACACACTAAAGAAAGACCGCAAAAGCCTCACCTCCTCCACAATCTTTATGGAGGCAGCACGGGGACCTTACTACCAGCCACCAGCCTACCTCCACTGATCGGCGCAGATCCTCGATATGCCTAAGAGAGCATTTTGTAAACTGTGTCATTTTATAAATTACGGGTCATGGGCCTAATTCTTGGTGCATTTTTAGGTGCCAACATGACAGAAGGACTGTTTTAACCAGACAGATTTCCAGTTGGAACAAAAACGTAACAGTCATTGTGCTGTTTCTTCGTGCTCAGATGTTAAAATGCTTTTTTTGTACGTTCATGTACAAAGACAGCATCTTGGGCTTGAATGCATTGCTCAAAGTCATCTTGGTATTCATACATGAGGAGCTAACGGTTTAACCAATGACCTTACATTTAACAAATGACTCTTTCATTTGAGCTACAGCTGCCTTTATATTTGCACATGTGACCCCACATTGATATTTTAAGTGTTTTAAGTTAACTTTCAGGTTGTGGTGTACAATCCCGAGGCTGATGACATGGATCTTTTTATGTCTTCAGTAAAGCTAGAGCAGCTCTCACTGTATCATAACAGAATCCATATAGTACTGTCCTGTTGACCTCAGCTGGTACTTTAGTGTCTTCTGAATCAGTTTATGGAGCTGGGGGGGGAGCAGAAGCAGACACATATCTCTTTTATCTCACCGTTGAAGACACTGTTTTCGATAGAGAGACTGAACAGCGAAGCTTATAAACGGAGAAGTGGGTTCAAAGATACGTGGTTTCTCTCATAAAAGAAAAAAAAACAACAGTCAAAACTTGGACTGTTTAAAATGTAGCACTTAGACTTTGGTATGGGATTATTATGCTGTTCTAATGTAAATAAAAATCCAAATCAGCGTCAACGTTCTGTTTTCATTGACTGTGCACAAGACTAATACATATTTAAAATACCAAAATCCAGCTTGCATTTCATCTACCAATTAAAAATTTCAAAAGTTAATATCACTTTAACACCAATTCTACAGTTTAAGTTAATAGTGCAATGTATTACGCTACACATTATATATATTTATAACTCTGTCCTTGATCTATATTTCTGTTTCTGCTTTTAGAGTCTTCTACTTGTCTTGTAATTTCTCTTTCTCCATCAGTTGTTGGGTTTACAGATCTAATTTGCTTCCTTAATTAGAATTCCTTCTGCACAGCATCTGTGCAAGCAAACATGCCAAATTGTACTTGATGACGCATACTAAGTTTTGTGCCTCATTTCACACTGTTATATGACTATAAGCTGATGTCTTTGCCATATTTATTCATGTTCTACCACCAGTGCAATCAGAGTTTTAAATACCTTTTTGTGTCACATTTTGTATATGCCACCAGCCTGTACAGTATTCCTACTTGTTTGAAGCTGAGCCATTATGCTGAGGCCTCTTCTTGCCTTTTAATCGTGCTTTATTTGTTCAGACCTCATTATTATGTGAACAACTGTGACTGGATTAAAATGTGTGTTTAAAGCATAATATGCTTTCTTTGATGTACTTATTTAATTAGGACTCCCCTAATTTTGAATCACATTTTGGTTATTGAGTTTTCTTTATGACAAAGCAACCTTTTCTTATATATATAAATGATATTCATTCATTAAAAATAACAACCAGTAATAGAGAAGGAGTGGAAGATGAAAATGAGAGCTATACAGATGAATGAAAAAGGTGATTTAATACTATTTAATACAGTTACTATATATTTCTGCTGTGGAAGCCGTTGAATCACCTCGATGATATAAAGGCATTTCCTTTTGGGGTTTATATTCTACATAATTTGATTTAAGACACTCAGTGTTTTGTTCATTCTTTTTCCTTTTGTTTTTTCCTTTAATTATGAGCATTTTCATTGCCCTGTATTTTGACTGAAAGGGTTAGAGACAAGACAAAAGATTAAACACATCCAAACATTTTTCTGCTTGCTTTGAACAATAATAAAAAGTGGAATATACTTTGAGAGGAGTAACACAATTAATGAGACAACAGCATTAATGGTGAATTTAATTTTTTTTATGATCATATTCAGCAGAAAACTTGGAAAACACACATTTTCTTTTAGCCCTTCTGAAAATGTGATGCAAGGAAGAAAAGGACAAACTGTGCAGAAAAGTCATTTTAATAAAGATAAAGCACAACTCCAAATTTCTCCATCAGAGCAGCTAAGAGGACATATTCCCAGAAACTAGAAAGCTTCTGTCTGCATAACAACACACGTAGTATGTGAAAGGGCATCCAGTCAGGCACTAACTACAGGAGAAACACAGACACTGAGGTCAGAGACACTGCACTGCCAGACAGACTCAACAGTTACTATGCCAGGTTAGACAAACAAAATACAGACACCCCCACTAAACATCTCTGTAACCCTGAGGAACCAACCATACAGGTCACACACTCTCAGGTCCTAAGGGCTCTGCAGCAGATGGATCCCAGTAAGGCAGCAGGTCTTACTGCCATATCGCCCAGAGTCCTAAAGGTCTGTGCAGAGCAGCTGGCAGGATTAGATACCTTTAGCATCTCTCTTGCACAGGCTATAGTTACCCACACATTTAAGACCCCCACCATCATCCCTGTACCAAAGAGACCAGACACAACAGCCCTAGATGACTTCAGACCAGTGGTACTCACACCAGTAGTCATGAAGCGCCTGGTAAAATTGATGCTGAAACATAAACTCTGTGGTTCCTGAGAACATTGATCCTCTCCAGTT
Source organism: Arrhamphus sclerolepis (assembly GCA_037176975.1). Lineage (NCBI taxonomy): Eukaryota > Metazoa > Chordata > Actinopteri > Beloniformes > Hemiramphidae > Arrhamphus > Arrhamphus sclerolepis. Next base: position 3,695,052 of record JBAMYA010000006.1, read on the forward strand.
TGCATATCATCCAAACAAGTCACTGGACGATGCAATCACCATAACCCTCCACCACACTCTGCAACACCTGCACTGCAGCAGAGCGTATGCCAGGATGCTCTTCCTTGACTACATCTCTGCCTTCAACAACATCTGGCCTGCAAAGCTGACTGGGAAGCTGACTGACCTGGGGGTCCCGATTCCCACCTGGAACTGGGTCCTGGACTTCCTCATGGACCGATCACAGGTTGTAAGGATGGGAGGAATGGTCTCCTCCAAACTCACTATCAGTGAGTGACAGAGTAATCATCAAATATACTGACGACACAAACATCCTGGGCCTCATCAACAGCCCAGTGGCTTACGGAGAGGAGAACCACCTGTTCCTCAACATGAGAAAGACGGAAGGAGGCCCCACAACAGCACCCCTTCACCATCAGGGGACTGAAGTTGTGAGGGTTGACAGTCACAAGTTCCTCGGCCTTCACGTGTCATCAGATCTGAGCTGGTTGATGAACTCTACAGAAGCGACTGCAGAAGCAGCTGCCCCCTCATGTATGCCTACAGAGGGCTGGTCGAGAGCATCCTCGCACCGGCATCTCCGTGTGGTATGGCAACACCAAACAGGCAGACAGGAAGGCTCTTCAGAGAGTCATTAAAACAGCTGAAAAAATCCATAGGTTCCATATACACACAGCACTGTAAAAGGTTAGCTACACACATCACAGAAGACACAGTCTACCCACACACTTACTCCTCAAACACAAACGCACAACATACAAGAGCAGACAGCATTCTTACACACAAGAGCAGGTTCTACAGAAGCTTCTTCCTCAGACTGATTTCAAACCAGTGATCAGTTACTCTGTGACTAAAGCTTACACCGTGTGCAATTTTTAACCAAAGTGCAATGATGAACTAATGTGCAATATCTGCACCACATGTACTATACCAAATACTAACTTTCTGTGAATGCACTATACCTGCCAGAACCTAGTACACTGTAACATATATTTATAACTAGGTGTACTGGGTTCTTTTTTATTTCATTTCTCGTCAAATGTTGTTGCCTGATGTCTCTTATCCCTTAGTTCATTTACTTTTACCCTTTACTTTTTCTTTTGCACTTTTATGTTTCCTTTATAATTCTGACTGATGAGCTTTGCACTAGAATACCTGAACCCTGTGTGAAAGTACAGATAGATACAAATAAAAACTCTGAAAGCTTGATTTTCCAATTACCCTTTTTTCTTTCTTTTTTTTCTTTTGTTTTCAAAATTCTATTAGGCCTATAATACAATGCATATGGGAAGTATAAGAATACAATCTTTAAAATCCATCCATCCATTATCTATACCCGCTTTGTCCTGTGCAGGGTCACGGGGGTCTGCTGGAGTCTATCCCAGCTCAC
>JBAMYA010000006.1:3696541-3763237 GCA_037176975.1 Arrhamphus sclerolepis
AGATCTGCGAGGTAAGAAGGCCCAAGACCATTAAGACATTTATAAACCATTAAAAGAACCTTAAAATCAATCCTGAAGCACACGGGGAGCCAATGCAGAGATTCTAAAACTGGTGTAATGTGAGCCCGCTATAGAACTAAAGCGGAGGTTGTCCTGGCCACATCAGATACTAGAACCCTGCTCTCCATTCACAAGACAAGACTTCATGTTACTAGCTGATATAGTTGAATAGATGAAGCTGTGACGTAAACACAGGGTTTCTAAGTAAATACTCTTTTCCGCCAGCAGGTGGTGCTTAATTACTGTGAAGAGGGAAAAAAATCCATAAACATGAGTTGATGAGAAAGCAACAATAGCTTTTGTAGATTCAAACTCACAAATAAGTTTGTTGTAATCACAGAATTATCAGACTGTTGTCTCAGGACAAACCGCACAATTATATAAAATCACTTTAATTTCTGAATATGAAAGAAAGGAAACAAGGCCTGATGGTCAAATGATGGAGTTCATCTTTATAGACTTAGTCCTGCAAGACAAATATAAACGTAAACTCTGTCCAAATAATGTACTTTGTAATTACTGCTAATGAAATACTACATATTTCTGATATCCCTCTAAAGCACTTTTGTTATTTTGTTTGATCCTTGATTCGATTTCAGCAGGCATCAGTGAAGCCTGCTCTGACATTCCTGGCTCTGACTTTGAGGCTGGAATTGATTTATTTTATTATTTTTTATTTATTTATTCCAAAGACTGGAAAAACAAACACAAAAAATGTCGCCTCAGTAATTTGAAACTTAAGATTTTTTTTTTTTTTTTTTTTTTTATCGTTCAGCTCATTTTGTTGAGCTGGATGCAAAAAATAAATTTCCAAATAAAACATTTTTGCATTCCATAAGCATTTCAAGCAGATTTAGTGCACATTTATCTTTCTTTTTTAAAGACCGAAAACGAATGACTTGATACTCACATAATGAGCAACAATATCAGTGAACATGGTCAGTGAGACGTGTCAGAGCATGTTAACGATCAGCACATGGATCCTCCAGCACAGTTTCATTCAAAACTAACCACAGCTCGTAGTCCAAACATGGCATAAATGTGTATGTGGCCATCAGCTGTGTTTTTATGTGCCCTTGGCTCATAAAATAAACCCATGTATCTCTGTGCATGTTTTCATTTAGCTCATACTGCCAGATCTTCTGCCAGTTGTTAGAACTAAGCAGCAAGACCTCCTTCCTTTTTTGTTTTTTTTTTTATCTAAAACATAATGTACTAACTAGAAAGTGTGAAATTACTGTTTCTTTATTTTTGCTGATGAATCAGAGTTACTTGACAGTCCTGAAAAAACAAAACGAAACAAAAAAAAAAAAACCTTCAATATCTTTGTGTATACACACAAAGACACACTCTCTCACACTCAACAGCCCGCCTCCTCCCACCACTTCCTCCACAGTCTCACACTTGTGCTCTTCTTTCACTCTCATGAAATGTCTTACCATCACATGAATATCACATTTGCATTGTTCGCTTCAACTGAGAAAACAGTCAGACACCTTAATCCATTCACTGCGGATAACCATTTTAAAAGCTCACACCCTTCATTGTGGCTGCTTCTGTGCTCAAACATTTCTTGACTGAAAGAAAGTTTTTGGAGCCGCACTGAACCACAGTAAAGCTGCATGCGGTTGCTTCAGGAACAATGTCATCTCTACTTTCTCACAACAAAGATCAACTACGCATCAGAAAGACACTCTCTGACTCCTCTCCAGCTTCATCCCCTGCCAGTGCAAAGAGCCTGAGGGTAAGGATCGCTTGATTGTCTTTCATGTTTTCTCTGCTTGTTTGGTTAGAGGAAATGCCTCAGCTGACATAATGCAAACACTAACTTAACAGATGTATTTTTGAATGTTGGTGCATATGGTACAAAACTCTCTGTGCACTTTGATTAATCCTGAAGAAAAAAGTTAGTATTTCTTTTAGAAATCTACTTGTCACAGAATGGCTTTCTTTATTTAACATATGCGCATGGCATTATCTTTACAATATTTTCACTTTAATGCTTTATATAAGAAACTGAAAGGGAAGGTGTGTAAAAGCAGATTTTTTTTCAAGAAATGTTTAACTCAGTGACAGTTGAATACCTCCTAAAGGCCGTGGTAGCTGACACGAAACTGTAACTAAAAGTACTCTGATATTCATGCGAAAGTACTATCTGTTGTAATGCAAGCCAAGAATCCACTTTTGAAAAAAAAAAAGAAGGATAGAATGATGCAGAAAACATCAGTGTGTGAGACGGAGGAACTGAGTAACAGGGGAGAGGGAGAAAGCGGAGGGAATGAAAGACAGAATAACAAGGAACCAAAAGAACACTTGGAGGACTTGCATGTGGGAATTCACAGTATTTATGGATGTTTATCTCTCTGCAAGTCCTACGGGAAGTTCACACTTTACTCTCGGGAATTGCTGGTAATCAGATGGAAAGTTCCTCACTGGATCTAGAAAGGCTGGAGCGAAGCTGAAAGACTGAGACACAACTGGGATCTAATGGGACAAATTCACAAAAACCCTCTTTTCCATCAGCATCTGTCTATATGTGGTGCCAATTAATCTAAAATAACTTTTTTTCCAGCTGTTCAGGATACAATTAATTTGCATTTAACAAGCGTGTCCAAGTGCCCTGAGTGGGGCTTTAAGGAGATGACGTCAGAGAGCCAGAGGTCCTGTTGATGTCTGAAGTCTGAACGGAGGCAAATCACTGTGTTTATACAAAGTGTCTGTGATGTAATGTTCTTTTTTTTTTTTTTTTCACCAGAATCCACTTACAGTCTGCATTAATTTTGCTTGACATGAAGCCATTTAAGCACACAAGTCTTTCTTTTATTTATTTTATTTATTTATTTTTTTCTGTGATGAGGGTTACCATCTTTGGAAAATGGTCGATGCCTGAATGCATCATATAAATAAAACAATGTGTACTGCTTTTTTTAAATTTTATTTTATTTTTTTATAAGAGTATCTTGTGCATTTATATTTCTCACATATACCAAACGTCTTTAGGGAACGACATAAGCTACAAGTAAGAGACATGAGTTTTTCTTATCGTGAATATGATGATAGAGCGACACGTTACTGTCTACTGTCTTACAGTTTAGAGGTTGGAAAAAAAAAACAGTCAGCTATGTCTGCCATGTTCTGTTTTAGGTCAAAATATTAATAGTTGAGACAGCTGGAAAAACTGTAACCCGTTTAACTGACTACGCTTCTGCTTCAAATATCTGTTTGAATACTTCATTTTGGATGTAAGTGGGGGACCTACCTGACTGCTGGTAGTTTCCACTAAACACTGTACCAGCGCTGACTGTATGGCTACGTGACTGAAAACAGTTATCGTAGTGACATAATTTATACTAGCATAAATAAACCTAAGTGTGAGTACAAAAGTCAAATTAAAGAGGAACAGGAATTATAGATCAAGTCTTGACAGTTATCTAAACATGTCATGCCTGCAACATCTTCATCATCTGGAATAATGTCATTCATGCATCTAATAAGGTTTCAGAGGACATTTACTGTAGTCTACTGTGTAACATTTAAAAAGATCTATAGGCAGACAATGCAGTTATCCCTACTTTGTTTTTATGCTAATAAAAACCCTAAAATAAGATTTGTTGTGTATTTGTCAACTTGTTTCAACAGTAGCTCAGAGTCTGAGCCTTTTGTGTTTCCTATGACCTTCAGTTCTTCTCATGTTTTCTTGGGACTGTGACTGTTTTCTGCTCTTTCACTTAAAAATCTCTCAGGATTTAAACCAGTAACCCATCCAACTTTAGCAGGCCACAGTGAACAAACTGTTATGAAGGTCACTGTCAGAGTTATTACCTTTTTTGGATGTGTTTAGTTATCTGTGCTTCTTGGTTTATTTAAGGAATCATTTCCTCTCTCCTCCTTTAACTTGCTTTGGTATGTCAGACTGCCATAAACCTTTAAATGGAAAACAAGAACATGCCTTTGCTGAAGAATTATTCGATACGGGACTTAACTAAATCACAGAGCTTTTATTGAACACAGAGAGTTATAATGCATTTACTCAATCTGGCATTAAGTCTGCAATTCTCTGTAATGCACTCTGTGCAAATTAACGCCATGTTTTGAGCATTTTGGTGAAGATGATCAATATTGTTTTAATTTGTGATCTTAAAGTAACCAGAAATGAACATCAAGTTCTAAAACATTGTTTTCTCTATTGCAGCATGAGAGACTGTCTAGGTAAGCTTACTCTAATTTAATTTACATTATTAACATCAGAAAGACTTTCACATGTTACCAGTTTGAAAGAAAACCAGTGAGTGATATCAAAGTTGGACGGCAGTCTGAAAATGAAAAGCATTCTTATGTTTTTAGATTGGCTTCATCTGGATCACATGATGTCAACAACACAACAACAAACCATGCGGAGTCCTACTTCCAGCGGAGGGAGAACAGGCTGTCTGCAAGGAAAAAGGCAGAGGAAGAGACCATGAACAATGACTATAAAAAGGCAGGTGATACACCATAAATGTTGTTCATATTATCATACGAGGCTGTTATTAAAAGTCAGATCAGTTCAGTGTATTTATACAACATGGTGCCAATTAATGGCAATTCATGATGATACAAGGCTGTACATTTGGTGACGCACCTCACATAACTGACCAACATGAAATAAGTCCAAATTTTAGTAAAAGGATTTTTTTAAAATTGTAATTGCTACTTTATCCCAAGGACACTGGGATAAAGGTCGGCAGTCTATCGCAGGGCCACATGTAGACAGACAACCAAGCACACACTCACTCATACTTAGGGACAATTTAGGAATACCAATCAACCAAATGAGCATGTCTTTGGACTGTGGGAGGAAGCCAGAGTACCCAGTGAGAACCCACGCAAGCACAGGGAGAACATGCAAACTCCACACAGAAAGGCCCCTGTGGAGGCTCGAAACCAGGAACCTTCTTGCCGTGAGGCAAGCCACCAAGCCACTGGGCTGTCCCATCTTTAGAATCTTAAAATCAAATAATAAACTTTTTAAATAACATAAAAAATCATCATCATTATTATTATTGGAAAAAATAAGCGCATGTTTTAAAAAGAAAAGATACTTTATCCTTAGCTACGCCTGCTGGCTCTTCATTTTCTTTTCTTTATCTTTTCTGCAGCTCTTTCATCTCCTGACTTGGCTGCACCTGCGGCGCTCAGCATCCTCCTCCAGCAGGCGTCCTGCCTTTGGACCAAGGTGCGCCCTTAGTGACACGTTGATGGACACAGCTTTTAACCAATCAGAAACGTTTTTTGTCTCAGTTTCCTTCTCTTCGCCATCCAATTGGTTGCTATGGGCGGGCCCTGTCATCCCGAGCCGTGGTGCTGTCAGCCAGGGCGGCACGACTCCTGGAGGAGAGACGAGGCGGATTGATGAAAAGAAGCTGCTGAATCTCACAAACAAAGAGCTGGGGTCAAGAAATGACTCTTTAATCGCCAAGATCGACGCAATAAAGGTACAGTTCGGTTTATTGTCGCATAGTTGTTGTGTCTGGTGTTGTCTCATCGATCTGTGTCGACTGCTCATAAAAGCGCGCTGTGTCTGGATATAACATGGATAGCTGGAACTACTGGGGCTGGCCATCTGGTTAGCTATAAGCTTAGCTCGTTATAGTAGTCGGGACGGTCGGGACCCCTTAGAAAACAGAAATGTGACTAACATAGACACGCTTCTTCGTTTCCTTGGCAGCACACGGCGAACAATGCCGCGTTGCTTTGTGAGGCAGATTAGTCAAACACCAGTCTTCATGTAAATACACATTTCATGATGGCGGTGGACTGTGTGTTAGCCACCGGCTAGGTACATTAAAATTGCTAATAATTTTTTACAATTTGGGCTCTGTGGAAACACAAGGAACGTGTATTTTCCTCAGGTCGGCTGTCTGTGAAGTCAGGGTCTGGGGCTGTGGAGTAAAACAGCCTCCAAATCATTAACCTGAAATGATTTGTGGTTGATATCATCCCGCACTTTATTATTGTACAAATGAGATGTTCAGGAGCCAGCCAGCACAGAAAAAACTGTGTGTGTGTGTGTGCGTGTGTGTACATATGTGTTTAGACATGTATTATTTACATGCACTCGCATTCAGCCACAAAACAGTCTGCAGAAGCCTGATGTTGTGGACTTCTTCATTTCTCGACGTCTGACAAATATATATATATATATATATATATATATATATAACACATATTATTTGATTTTGACTGATTTTCAGCCCTTTAATGCTATAAGATTGCTGTTTGCTAAATTAGTAAGCATCAGGGTGATCATACTTCTCCCCTTGGTCTTTTTTATTTATTTTTTTGGCCCTCAGTTTTTTCTTTTCATGTCTTAGTCCAGTTTCACCAGTCTTACTTTCCCCATCTTTATCTCTGGCTGTTTTAGACCACCAGTCAGAAATAGCGTCCCAGTTTAATCCACTGTTCTGGGTCTGTTACAAGTAGCCTAATAAACATAGAAAGCTTCTCATCGATCTTCTGTCTGACATGTCCTTCATTTTTGCCTCAAATTTCAAAATTTCCTGTCATTTTTGCATGTGTGTGTACTTTATATACATCAACCTAGCATCAAGACAGCATATTTAATGCTGGCTTGTCTATTTTATCAGTATGTCAGTTGGATTACACAACAGCGCAGTGGTTAGCTCTGACACTTAACAGGAAGGTTCAGTTGGATCTGGGTTCAGCTGAGTCTTTCTGTGTGGGCTTTGTTGCAGTTTATATATATATATATATCTGTCTGCTTCAATATTAGAAACTTCTTCCTAGAAAATGATCTGTTACTTTGGGAAGATGACACATTGATCATTAAAACAATTTGTTTGTCACACCAAATATGATCCTCACATGCATCACTCCCAATGAACGTGGGAAAAAAAAAAAAAAAATGTAGCTTTAAACCCATAGAGACTATTTATACTGCTACTTACAGGAGTGCAAGTGTTAGCCTTTGCCATGTGCTTGGGGGTCATGCTCTTTTTTTCTCAGAAGTGCCTAGAGACGCCTTGCGCTGTTATAGTCGCTTTATAAATAAAACAGAAATGAACTGAACTGAGTGGTGCCATCTTTACCACCCTGGAAGTATTTAAAAACACATATTTTTGACACCTTTCGGCTCTCTGTTGGCTGGTGGGGCTGTGCTCACCTATGTGCTCTCACGTCTGTGTGTGTGCGCATGTGTGTGCGCATGTGTTTGCTCATCGGAGCAGAACTCTGCCCCCCAACGTAATGGTTAGAGAAACACTGTCTTTCAAGCAGCGGTGTCTGCAGATGAGATTTTTAATTCGAGCAGTGTTTAAGTCTGAGCTCTGCTCTGCTCAGCAAATATGTTTATAAAGAAGAGGCACTCTAGAATTTGAAGTATCTCAAGCACAAAAATCAGCAGATGAGGTGATGAACATTAGTGTCGGAAGCTCACTTATGTTTGTACAGTTTGATTAACTGTACTGTTGCAGCTTTTGAGGCCATTTGAACCAGTGTGATGAACATCAGTTAACTTAGATATTTTATGGCTTAGCTTCGTGAACAAAGATAAGGAAGGGTGCTGTCCATGTCTGCTGCAGGCTGGTGAGGCTGGTGAGGCAGATTCTGGACAGGCACACACAGCTACAGTGGGTGCAGATGAAGGTGGTGAAGGTGATGAGACTTTTTCCCATCATGCCTGTGCTAGGAGGTTTAAAGTGGAGTGCAGTGTGCACGGTACTGGCCCCACCCTATACACCCAGGTTTGTCTGCCATGGCCTATGAAGTGGGGTGGCGGCAGCAAGATCTGCAGGTCTTAGGTTTGAAATCTGAGTTTCCTTCTCCTAGATGGGGAGCCATCCCTGGCTAGCAAGCCCCATCTGCCTGAAGCAAGCTGGTTAGGTTTCAAGTTCCTTGCTCAAGGGCATCTCATCTGTGGGTGTGGACACGGGGAAGCACTGTTCAGGCAATCCTCCCCCTCCCACATCATTGGTATTGGTTGGGGATCAAACCAGCAATCCTCCAGTAACTGGTCCAAGTCTCCAACCAGTAGCAAACAGATGCTTCGATCTCTGCAGAAATGAAACCACACTAACACCTCGTGAAGAACAATGCAGCATTAATGCTAAACATCTGTATTTTCTATTTATGGCATTTTATTTTTAATGGCACCAGCCTTTGTGGCATGCACATCTGTTTGACCCCCCATACTCTTACCTGTTGGAAATTTGCCATCATTGTTTCCATAGATACCATTTGGCACCTAACTCTCAGTGACTCACATAATCAGATGTGTTAGATAGATACACAAAAGTACTCACAAATACAAAGCAGGGATCCAAAGTATTAGGATGTGGTGTCTGTGTGCTTTTGTGTCAGTTCTGATCTTTTTAGTTACAGTCATCATTTGTCTATAGTCATTTTCTTTGCATGATTTCATGAGGCTGTTTGAGCAGTGTGCCGACACAATCATGTCAGTTTTTTTTAGTCAAGAGTAAATTTATCTGACTTGAGTATTTTGTTTATTTATTTAAAGACTTAAAATCATTATTTGGGGAGTGTTGTTTTACTCAACAGCAAGCGGCAGGCCTGTGCGGTGAGCGGCTTTATTACAAAGGTAGTAGTGTCTAAAATAGCATCTAAATAAACAAGTGAAACTGAACTGAAGTCATTAGTCAGAAACGTCAGTGACGACAGAAGCAGAATTTTCATGTCTGTAATGGGCTCAAGGGGGCACCATTGGAGAACCCGTGAGTAGGTTTGATGATGACAGGATAAAAACACAGAGATGAAGGATAATAGACTGATTAAGCCAAGTCAAAGCAAACTGGCCCAGTACTTGCCAGTGTGTGGTAACATTCATTTAGTAAATATTTAAATTTCATTAAAAAAACTGTTATAACTGATTTTTTTTTTGTCAGTTGAACATTTTTTCAGTTGTACATCATGCTGTACTTGTTGTCATAGTACTCTGTAGTTTTTATTTATCCCGTTTCATCATTTTGGGGGTGAGTTGGTGGCCCGGGCTGAGCCGCCCTGTCACTTAATTATGTCAAGCTTCAGTTAGCTGCCAGTGCCACTAAATTCATAGTGTGCTTTTATTATCATCATGAAAGAAACCGCACTACATTATCTCGAAGTCTATTTATTCTGACGAAGTATTGCAATTAACTGTTTGGGTTTAAAAAGTGATGTTTTGTTTTAGATCTTGCAGCTTTTCTCTGTTTACTGTGACTCAGAACAGCTTCCTTGCCCCACGGACTCAACCCTTTCATATCAGAAGAAGCACAATATTCTGTCTTTGAGGCGATGCACCAGTATAAGGAGATGGAGATTCTTTCCTGTGTTTCAAGAGAGAGAGGAAGGGGACAGCTTCTGAATGGAAGTGCTTCACACATCTCAGCAGCAGTAGATATCACTATTTTGGGTATTAAAGAAAAATGTTAAATACGCCTGTACGGTCATTGATAGGAGCTGGCTGCTGATCCCAGGTATTAACATGAATACATCTGGAAACGCTGCTGTTTTTAATAAAGTTTTGTGATTTTCATTTTCTTCTGCTTTCTTCTTTTTTTTCTTTTTACATTTCAGATGCCATCGTTGTATTTTTATTTGCTTTTATAGCATTTTATAGCTTTTTTTCTACGCAAAGGTAGTTTCACTTTTTTTAGAATAGTCTGAGTTCTTCTTCCACTGCTACCAAGAAAATCTGTGATTTATTCACTCAGAAGCATCAATACTACCATGCAATGAAAGGATGTGAAATAAATCAGATATTCTTTGGAACATAAATCACAAAGCCACAATGAGCCACAAAAACATATTTTGGTGTTGGTGTTGAAAAGCTCTCTAAATATGTCCTAGATCATATGTTCCCAAAAAGGTCCCAGGCAGCATCTAGCAGTAAATGTGGTGCTGATGCATTTTCTCCGACAAAGACGGTGACACTTGTGGCGATGCACCTCTGTTATCGTATCTGTCCTTCATCCCGGTGAACCCTTGAGCTGAAGTCTTGCTTTGGCACATAAGCTTAAGGTAAACGTGTTTATCCCCTCAGCTCTCCTGTTAGACCGGGTTGCTGAGCATCGGGCATGTTAACCCAACAGCATACTTCAGTGACAGGAGAAGGAAAAAAAAAAAATGGTGCTGGAAGCAGAGGTCTCCAGGGGTATAGTTTAAATGATAAGGCGAAGGATGATAATAAGAAGGAAGAGTTCATGTGGTTGAGGTTGTTTGTACATCAGCGTTAACATAAAATAAAAGAAGAGGACACATGGGGCAGAAGTGCAAGAATGGTTTTTTGATTTTTTTTTTTTTTTTTAGAACGGTTGGAAACTACTGCCACTTTAAAATTAATTCATTGATGAACAAACAAAAGTTGTCTAACAACAAAGAGAGAGGTGAATAAGCAAGAGTCACGAGGAAATGAGAAAATGAAAGAAATTGTTTATGATATTTAAGAAGCACCAAAAAGTCATCACAGCACATTCCTTGTGGCTTCTTCTGACTGGGGAATTTTCTGTGCGGGAGAGGAAATAGTTTTGTATTTCAGACTGGACTTGAAACTGGATGGCACGACTTCTCTAGCAATCTCACAAGGCTATTTACGAAGTCATGAAAGAGGCAACAAGAAGTCGAACCTCAGACACGATGCTGTGGATAAAATATGACAGGTATTAGGTATAGGACAGTATTTTTAAAACATACCCAGCATCTCAGGATATATACAATCTGTGCAGTTTGAGTGTTTTCTAGTCCCAGTCCGCCAAAGTATGTCTGCACATTGGTTAAAGGGTGGCACCAGGCTCATAATTTATGTTCAGGCTTAAGAATTACAAGAATTACACAAGATAATTATTATGATCTTTGACATCAGTGGTTTATTTAAAAAAAAAAAAGAAAAAAAAAGAATTCTGTTGCAGAAACCGACCAAAGTTTCAATATGCGTGTGCAAATAAGGGTGTTTGGTTGAACGTCTCCAACAATTTATCTTTCGATACAGTAATTTAGATAAGTGAGAAAGAATAAAAGAGAGAAAATGAAGGGAGATAGAGTTATAGAAAGGTTATTTTTATATATGAGTGAGGTTGGTAGTATTTGACTTACAAACTGTGAAACCAGCAGCAGCGACTTTACATTTAATAGGACATTGCCATGAAAACAGCATTTTCTGATCACCTCAACCCAAATAAGGTCATAGTTAGAGTGAACACACACACACACACACACACATATATATATATATATATAAGAACACATGGAAGAATATAAGAATTGATATCTGTAGATGGACACAGTGGAGTCGTGTGATGTTATGTGGCTTGAATGAGTCATTCATTCAACTATAGTTTGCGGCATGTAATAAGAATTTAACATTCTATTTGAAACTTGTGCAAATAATAACATAAATCTTTTTTTAGTATAGTGTCAATAATCTAAATATTACTGTGCATGAAGCATACTCAGTGTGACTGGTGTCTAAACCATTATCACTTCTCTGTGATTGGATTTGTTGGCCCTAAATGTCGGTTCATGATCTCAAAACAATGTGCTTTCTGTGTTTGTGTGTGTGTTTGTTTGTTTAAGAAAGTCGGCCTTACTACTTGGCCGTCGTTCTTCCCCAGGGGATGGCACGCCTCTAACTGACTTTGGCACTCTGCCTGCCAGCGCTTGTTTGCCAACCTTGGCCTTTTTCTCCCCCCAGATGGTTGATGGTAAACACACATTCAAAGAAAACCATGAGCACAATTTTCTGTTTGTTTTTACAAAAAGAAAAGTTACAATAATCAGCTGTCAGTACGCCATTTTTTTTTCTATTTTGTTTAGTGTCTTAAATTCATAGTACTTTTAGTCCAATTTATTCTTAGACCAGATTTGACATGCAAACAAACAACTGGAGAAAAAAAGTTGACCTACTTTTCAGATGTAAAGAAATTACAAAACCTGCCCTGCTTGGCTGGAAATTTCTTGACCTGGCAGTTTGGCCTGAAATTTGGGTGTGTTAAACCATGAGTAAGATGCATGTGATGTACATTTCATCACCAGGATATGCACAAGGCTGCAGCAGATTTAACAGTGCAGAGTGCTTTTCTTTTTTTCTTTTTTTTTTATTGTGAAAATGCTGGTCAGTTTTACATTTATGGAATGTGATCCTGCAGAAGCTATAATGAGTTTGTGGTTATCTGCATCCAGTTCTGCAACCAAGAATGGAGGAACTCTGTCGGGCTGCAGAATCAGAGACAATAGCAGCCAATAAAGATTTGGTTTCTTCAGTCCTTTGTTGCTTCCTACTCTCTCAGTCTGGTGGATATAACAACAAAAGACACCCGCAAATCATGGGACACGCAGTTTCATGTCATCTGTCGCGACGATTAAACTTTCGTTTCAGTTTGTTCATACAGGATGTGAGAGTTAAGTTGTTTTTAAACCTACAAACGAGCTCTTGGGTGAGGCGCTCAGTGGAACCGCTGTCTTGACAATCGCGGTGTAAACAGCAGGAAGTCACCTCAGGGTAGGATTCTCCTGAGAGATACGAATTATCCCACCTGCAGATACGAACTACTCCACCTGCAGAGAAAACGAGAGTGAAACACACTTGTGATTTTAAGACAATATAGTGGTCATAGATGACCATGTGTGGTTGATTTTGTTGATCAAAACAGTACATTTAACTTCCTGTAGAAGTTCTGGGTTTATTCCTGAATTATTTCACTTATAAATGTATTTTTTCCCGACATTCTCCTTTCAGTTTTACTGGCTTTCCCAGAGAGACGAGTGTTCACGTGTATTATTGTATAGCTGACTAGTTGTTACACTGACAATAATGGTTCACTTTTATTTTTCAAATGCATCAGCTAATCAGAAATAAAAGCTGACTTAAACCGAAAATATTTGGGCTCTCTTCAGAATTATTCCTGTTTTTGTTTGGCTTCTTTTCCCCCTTCTGCTAGTGGGTGTGTCTGCCCTCAGTAATCCTACACCATTAACATGTTGATGTTACTGTAACTGGCTAAACAGCCTAGACCAGTAAGCGCAAAGGCGCTTCCTCACACCCACATGCCCTGTTCTGGGTGTATGAACCAAGTACATGAATGCTACTCTGTCATGCTTTGCTCCTATATGAGAAAAAAAAAAAAAAAGAATGAAACTAGAGTGAGGAAACAGGTGTGTGTAAGAGGCAAGACAGAAATATTTCTCTCATCAGCCAAAAAGTCTGTAGTGTGGGGAGGGGGATAGTTGAAAAACAAGAGAAAAAAAAAAAAAAGACTATGAGAGGGAGTGGGGAGAGAAGAACCACCCAAACTTCCCAAACCACCCAATCAAGCTGCGTTCCTGGGATTGGATCCCTCCCTTGCTCACCACCTGAGAGCAAAGAAACACAGCTGTGTCTCAGAGACTAAAAGAAGAGACAAAGGCAGACAGAAAAATCTAGACAGCAGCTGAAAGCTAGACCTGTAAAAAGACAAATCTCTTCAGAAGATAAAATTACCTCTAACACAAAAGGTGATGTAGATGTATTTCTTATTTGACTGTAAACAAGAGAGTGTGTGAGAGAGAAGCTGAGTTCTCAGGAGAGCTTTGTATCTGTAACAACAAGGCAATGAGCTCATCGTCTCTGGATTGAATGAACTCAACATGAAGGGAAGCAACGCTAAGAGGAAACTGGATACCAAAATGTGGACAAAAGGGAAAAGAAGACAGTGAAGACTGGGATTTAAGAACTGCCTGAACAGCCTTGTTTCATTTTTTTTTCTCAACAGTTTTGATTTTCTTTAACAGGACATTTGACGCCTGTTAAACATTTTTTTCCTGCTGAATCTAGATCTGACCATGTGAGATCTCAGCGCCACATTTTGACTATAAACTCCTGGGAGTTTGTTGAACTCCTCCAGCTCTTGGGGCATGTCTGCAGAGGATGGAAGAAGCACTGCCAGCCTCAAGGCTGAAAGCATTGCTTCAGACCACTGTGATGGCCAGTCTCTGCATGAAAGTCAGGACCAGGATGTGGAGACCCAGAACCAAGGCCAGGATGGGATAGTTCTGGAGCGCATCGCCTCTCTGTCACTGGACATGTTTGACCCCAGTGCCTTCACTGGGAGGTTCTCAAAGATCCAGAAGTCCAGAAAGAGGACGAGGATCATTGGAGGTTGGTAGAGAGATGCTGCTGAGCTTCTGTTTTTATTGCTGGAAGAACTAAATGCTCCGCTTGAATGTGAATGTTCATCTGATTTTCAGAGTTTGTAAAAGGGAGGTTGAGAATCCTAGCCAAGGACTTCACAAAGCTGATATATTACTACCTAATTAGACCTTTTCTTTCCATCTTTACAAACTTAGATGAGAATTAGGGTGTCTTTATTGTTGTCCTTGCAGACCCTTCATGGATGCCTTCCACGGGTACCTTTTCTATCACACAGTCAGGTGCACAGCTCAGGATGAGCATTAGGGAGATATTTTATATTAATAATCACGCCATCATGATCACATCAGAACAGAAGTTTGTGTCTCCTGGACTGATAATGGTATGGATTTGCAAACCTCACGACACCGTTTATCAGGTCCTGCTACATACACTGTCATGTTTCCCTTTATTGTTCTCTATCTGGTATTGGTTCATAATGATGGTGATGTGTACAATAAGAAAAAAAACAGTTAAGTCATTGCACATCGATCCATTTAATGAAAAACAAAAGTTATTCTGAGAAAATAGCACAATATTACTCTACAAATCTGACTCACACCTGTGTGGATATTCTTCTTTTTCCCAAACTACCAGCTCTGTTTCCACCTATTGTCTTGGTTATATTTGTATTTGATCCCCTGCTTAAGCTTGCAGTAGTTACAATAGTGACCTACAGGTTGCATCTGTGCCTGAAACTGTAACTTTATGGGAGCAGGATATTTCTTGTGCTCTGTCCTTGTCTGTTTCCAAAAAAAAAAAGTTACAGTAGTAATACATGATCTCTGAAGAGACAAAGAGCTCAGTGTTTGGGTTCATTTTAGCTGCAGGTCATAGCTGGGTCAAACTGGAAAAGAACTCTTAAACCCATTTTCACTTTTATTAGTTAACAGGTACAGAATTTCCACCATATGACAGAAAAGAAGGAGACGTTAGAACAATATAAAGGCTCAAAGGTGTTTCTTTACTGCAAACCTTAAACATTAAAAAAATTAGAAAGACGTGTACGGCATAAATGAACTGGAGCAGAAGGCGTGGGAGTCATTTTATACCTGATCATAATTTTCTTTTTCCACTGGGGTTTAGCCAAACTTCAAAAGAAAAGAAAATTGAGCACACAGTGAATGGTGAAAGGGGAAATCTGGAATGAGGTAATGACTTTATAGCAAGGCGCCACCTGCACAAACACATCTTTCAGGACGAATTAATACTTACTTCCCAATAAAGGTCAAATTGTAGATGCAAGTAATACCATGAAATTTTATATTGTAGGGTTTCTCTGCTGTGATGATGTGCACAACCTTTAGTTTTGAGGTCGAAATCTCTCCTTTATGCACATTCTGCATGAGTTGTATATTGGATGAGAGCCCAGCTGTGCCAAGCAGACACAACTGTGTGACCCCTGAAACTCAAACAACACTTTCTTTCAATACTTCCTGCTCTGTTCTGAACAGTAAATAGACTTTGCTTAGTTGATTTTCACGCCTTGTTTCATGCGCTTAAGAATTTAAACAGTCATTAAATTCATGGATTGGAGAAAAATTTGATTGGCGTTTCACTTGATTAATAGGAGCAGAAACGCCGTCTAAATTATTATGACATCATCGTATGAGTGTAGTTTTCACCATTTTAATTAAATAAGCAAGTGTTAGCTGCAGCTGCAACATTAACAAACCCGGTGGCTGACTTGGAAATAAATGCGTCGTCTTTTTCCTCCGTGAGTTGTTTCCTGCTGCTTAGGTTTCACTGTCCGAGACATGCATGGCATCTCCACTGAGGATATTTGAATTAGCCATGAGTATGAGCGTTATTTTCCACAGCTGTCAGCGTCTCTATAGGCTGCAAAGTTGACTTCACACCTTTATTTGTTTAGATGCTGTATTTCATTCCCATGATGTTGTTTTTTTGTATGCTGTGTCCCTGCAGTCTAACTTGGAATTTGTTTATTACATTATTTTTGAAATAGTTAGGAATTCTTTGTGACACAGAAGACAAAATTTATATAACATCATAAAAACCCTCTTCTGAAAGTAATGGGGATTATTTATAATTATTTTTGCTTCAAGAAATGAGGGGGTTGGACTTT
Source organism: Arrhamphus sclerolepis (assembly GCA_037176975.1). NCBI lineage: Eukaryota > Metazoa > Chordata > Actinopteri > Beloniformes > Hemiramphidae > Arrhamphus > Arrhamphus sclerolepis. The sequence goes on from JBAMYA010000006.1 coordinate 3,712,843, forward strand.
GGAGCGGATCATTTTCAACACCGTATTAACTGGTGAACACACTGAGCTCTTAGGTGCAGAGAGATGTCATTCATAGTAAATACTTCTGGACTTCAGGGTTCAATTAGCAAATGAGGAGGTGCTTCTGTCCCAGCATGCAACACAACATGACAAATATCATTCTGTATAACTCTTGTGATGGACTCACAATCTGTCCAGAGCGTACCAAGGGTCCTGCCCATGTGTGGTAGGACAGGTTGAAATAGTTAATGGACGGAAGGATTATATGAAAGTTTATTTACAGATGTAAGATGTAACAATTCTATTCATTTATTTGTTTGTTTATCATATATTTTTTAGAAATATATCATAAGTAACAAAATAAGAATTACAATTCTGCTCTGAAATGTAGAAACTATTAAATCACATCTGTTGTATCAGCCCATCTAATGTGAGTTTCTTTTACTTGAATCAAACAGATTAGTTGCCAAATCACAAGTGATCTTTGTAGGTATCAAATCTTCTTGTCACTTACAAAGTTGCTTGCCTTTCTAGTTTAAGCACAAAAACACTCGTTGGCTACCATCTTTGTCCCTAATGATTTTCTGCCAGAAGTGAGTGGGATGACGTCAGACGAGGGAGGAAGTCAAGAGTGACCATATTTCCTAGTAATACCAGTATATCCCAGTTGTCTTGTTCAATGATTTGTTTGTAAATATATCTAGTTTAATCAAGTGAACAGAGCGCAGGTCTGTCAGCAATGTTCTTTACTAAATCAATTCACTGGACAAAACTATGAACTCCAGTATGAGCATGGGCCACATCCACATTAAGGACTTTTAAACTTGGCTTTTTTATGAAATCAGTCAACTTAATCATGCCATCACTTTGAGAACTGTTAAATTAGTGGCCTGAGTTCCTCTCCCATGTTCTCAAATACAACAAAGAGATATCTGTAAGATGAAGTTAGCATAGGTACCTTGATGTTACATGATAGGTTGGTAGTACAGACATCTAAGATGCAGCGCGCCCTACTGAGACCAATGGATGAGCATGTGTTAAGACCGCTGCCATATTGGGAAGGTATTATTGAGGGTTGTCAAGTACTGTAAATAGACATGAGCAAAAGTCTAGGTGAACATTTTACTTTAGTTGTGGTCATTTTTGCCTACGGACATGAGCAATTTTGTATTTTCTCCTATCACATATGTAACCCTAGACTAGAAACTTATTTTTAAAATTGATAATTAATTCAGTAATAATGTGGTTTGGTGTAGATGACTGATATCTGATCATGTTTTTTTTCATATTTTCCCTTCTGAACCAAAAATGGTTCATGACTGTCGCAACTGATGTCATATATTTCTCTTACGCAAATGACTAAATTATTATATTAGTACCAATATTGTGTGAATATATTGTATAAAAAGTATATGTAGAGTAGTATGAAATAAAACGTCATTTTATATCATCACCTCTATAGTATAATACTTCCATAGATACAAGTTGTTGGATACTGAAGACAATACCTTCCCAAGATGGTATTGAGACATGTGGACATGTGGACACGTGCCATGCGGCATCTAGTGTTAGATATCTATGAGTAGTACAGCTGACTGGTTAGACGCTAGTGCACTTGCTTTTCTAGTGTTGTAGAATCAGGAGTGGGGTCATCTGAACTACAGAATGTTTTTTCAGCCTTCTCAAAGAAATCCTCAACACAAGAAGTCAGTAAAGGTTCAGCACATGCACTATAGTACTACTTGACTCCCAGATTTTTCATATATTCTTCCAGTAATCTCCAGCATGTAGAAGTCATCCAAAAACAAATCTCTTTACTTCATGCAGACGTTGCAAAACATAGCTCCAGCTTCTCAAGTGAGAATGTTTTCTGTACAAGTGATTCATTTGTAAAAAAGATGTATAATGTTAATTATTAGATTAAATGAAACACAATTGTTTTTTTAAGCATTGGTCTTGGTCCATGTATGAAGTGTGTGTATGAGCTCATGTGTGTGTGTGTGGAGTCACATTCCAGCAGCTGGCATGCCCAGGCCTCTGCTCAGAATGTGTGGAATCCCAGGAGCTCCATGAGGGGATCTGCATTTTTGCGGACATGATTTTTTTATTTTTTTTTATTTGTAGCTGCTCTTCTGTGGCAGATAACCTCTTTTTTCTCAGCGTAGAATTTGAATACATTTTCATGTTGTGGCTCGCACCTCCCACTTGCACTTTTCTCAAACCAAACAGCTGCTCCCTCTTCATAGAGAGAGGATCTTGTTTGCATCTAGTAAGCAAATTGTTTGCCAAAGAGAGATGCTGCATCTTTATTTGGAAATGTTTTCTTCTTACCTTTGCTGTGCAGAGATGTTTGCCGTACTCTGCCTTTCTAGCAGCTCTGATCTCATGTATGTTCTTTTGTTCTCTGGGGAAAAAAAAAATGTTTCCGTAATTCATCCCAAATAACTTTGTCATGTAAAAACGTTGTCAACAAAGTAATCCCTGACATTTTCGAGAACTCAGTTGATGAATGGCTGATGCAAAGATCAACGAACAGACCTTTAATTGTATTTGAGTTTGGCCACTTGGTGCAGCAGTAAGTAAGTGGAAGCTGTTTGCACAGTTATTAACACGGTGTCAAAATGTGATTTGTTGTGAGAGTTTTGCCATGGACTGCAGCAGAGTAAGCAGACGCTGCAAGCAGGAATGGGCTTGTCGTGGTTCTCTGTTGTATTTGTCCTCCTTTGAGATTAGGCTTTAATTGTCTGATAATGTGAACCAGGCCATCCTGTTCTTTCTGGCTCTCCTGTGAGCTGTAGGATGACACTGTATTTTCTGCAGGTTCTACTCTCATTTTCATCAGTTGTCCCTCCTTTTACCATTCACATGTCCTCTGGTGCTTCTACAGTTCATCCAGGGAATTACGTCATGACCTTAATTATCTTCTACTCTTATTCACTTACCCAAAGCATCACTGACATACCTTTTGACCTAGACAGACATTTGCATGGAAAAGGATGGAAAGAGAGAAGCTATCCATTCCTTTTTGTGTAATTGTCAAATATGATACTTAAGCTTTTAATCAGTGAAGATGTGTCAGGAGCTTAGGAGGGGCAGTAAGGATGTAATGATCCATCGATCTCCTTCATGGATACATTGATCTAATCATAATGATCTTATAGCATTGACACAAAATGAAACTATCCAAGCAAATGTTTTCTCCTTCGGTTGACATTGTACTGCATGAGTGCACACCAGATTCAAGATCTGTTTGCAAAATTTAGCGCGTGTAATTGTCATCAAAACATATAATTTAACTGTCTAATATAACCCTAGATATATAAATTGCAAAATGATATTTTCGCTACTTAGTGCAATTTAATACAAATGGAAGTGATCATGTTCAGTTAACTCATAATATCATCTCACATTGATATTGAATCAAATCAATATTGTGGCAGAGGTATTGATACTGACAAATATCGATTTGTCAAACAGTTAATCATTGTGATATTGTAACGTGATTTACAACCCTATAAATGACTAACTGACCTCCAGCAACTGAGCTTTCATCTTAAGACACTCGGGTAATGTAACAGATTGCATATGTGAAAGAAACAGAAAGTGCTAAAAAAAAAAAAAAAAAAATACATTCTTTGTGTCAAGCTCTTATTTAATTTGAACTAATACTTGAAATCTTTGGCTGCTGTTGGGTTGTGGCTGCTTGAACTTTAATGGTTCTATTTGTCAGTGAGCTACTGAGGATTTTATTCTTTTTCAGCGTTCTCTCTCATTAAGGTAGCCACATATTTACATCAGTTTTACTCTAGTACTCTATGTTTTACCTGAGAAAGGAATGGGTGACTTCTCATCAGACATACATAAGATGGAGTTAAACTTAATTTTAATTAAAAACAAACAAACAAACAAAAAAAAGACAGATTATTGCTATTGGCTGCTGCATCTTGCATCACACTGCTTGTCTTGGCTATCATTGATGAGGCAGGCTTACAGCATTCTCATCCAGCCCAGTGTGATGCAGAAATATGACAATACTATCATTAGGTTGTGTCATCTAATTGCTTTGCAGTTTTTTTCCTTCCTGTCTTACCTGCTTATTTTTTTGTTTGTTTTTTATCCACTCCATGCTGTGCTATCTCCTGTTTGTTGTCCTTTTATTCTCTCTCCCTCTCCTTATCGCTCTGTCTTTCCTCTAAGAGGATTGGCTGCTTGCATCTCCCAACATCTGTGCATCACTAGCCTCCTGAGAGAGCAAAACAGAGAGGGGGGGGGGGGTGGAGAGCGTTAGCCAGCTAGATAGCAACACAGAGCTCAGGCAAGGCTGAGTGCATTCTCTTTCTCTATGACACATACATTCTTACTTGTGCATGCAGACAAACACACACGCACTCGCTTTCAGCGGCAGACAGCTGCAGCATCCGCATCGCTAGCTCCCTCTCCTCGGCCTTCCTCTATCAAAACACTCTCCGATCTTCTCACTTACTCCGTACGTCCGCAACGGCTCACCCTGCCGTCCTGTCCCCGCTCTGCTGTCTGTCACCGTGGCGACATAGCCTCTGCAGCCATGGCGACCAGCCAGCAGGATTCAGGCTTCTTTGACATCAGCATCAAGTCTCTGCTCAAGTCTTTAGGAGGCAGTGAGTACAGCTAACTGATGACAGTCATTGCTAGTATGATAAACAAACTTATTAGTATATCCTCCAGTGTAGAGCTAAGCTCATGTGTGTGTGTGTGTGTGTGTGTAAGGAATGCAGGAGACTGAAGAACAGTCAGCACAAAACCTGATCTACGCTGTCAATATTTGGTTATATTACATAATGGAATAATGGAAGGAAAGTGGTTGAGCAGGAGATAACAGCTAGATGTTGAGTTTGATTTCTCAGCAGTTTTCTGTATTAATTATTAATTATACTGTACATTCATCAGCATAATTTTGATTGAAATATAAAACAGATTTGTATGTTAATATGTTCTACTCTTCGTGCTACAGATTAAAATCTGTTCATCACTTGTTTTTTTGTTTGGTTTTTTTCTGTTGTTGTTTACCAAAAAAGAACTTTGTCATTCAGTGACCATCAGGCACGAGCCCCCAGCAGCATATTACCTTACATTTTCCAACGGCACAAACTGTACTATTCACACAGCGGTGGGTTCAGCTGAGAGCAGCTCTGTTTGTCGGAGTCCCCATGAAGCTGCAGTTCACCTTTACTATGGCTTTAGTTTTATTGTTGATGTACGTGATTCTGCGATGACCCTGGAGGCTTTGTTGATTCTCTTGGTGCGACGAAAAGCAAGTTGTCATCTTGTCAGTGTATAAAATGGTGTGGGCACTTTTGTTTTAGGCATTAGATTTCATGAAAACATTTTTTTTCTGTGTTTGTGTGGTTAGGCAAGACAAGGCAAATTTATTTATGTAGCTCATTTCATACACAAGGGCAATTCAAAGTGATTTACAAAGACATTGTGATGAAAAGAACAGAATAAAACAACTCCATTATTAAAAGCAGCATATCATGGCAACTAAAATCCATAGTAAAACTACAAAAAGGAGTAGCTAAATTCATTTTCACTGTTTGGTTCCTGATTTATTAGTTGCTATTTAACAGATCTGTTTATTTATTAACTGATCTGTTAGCTTCTATTTGAAAGTTACATGCTTAGTTGCAGTAAGGGTTGCAGAGTATTTTCATGGGACGTGTTGATGGTTACTTTAGCAGCCATTCATGATGAAGACGCTGGTCCCTGAGGTCAAGATGAGATATGTTCCCTCCTTTAAATTCTACATTGTTTTAGCCACACGACCAAGTGGAATGTGCAGATTTGTCTGCTCCACGACCGTGATGATGATGGGCCAGCTAAGATTTGAAATTCGAGGAGAAGGGTTTGAAGGTCAATAGAGGATATCCGCATTACTGCCACCTAGTGGAATTAAAAGACGCACCATTGGGTAGCTTTTATTTAAGTTAGTTTTTCAGGCTTACAAAACGAAGTGAGCAAAATCACAAAATAAATCACACTCTACACTTTTGAAATGATCATCCTAATAATTACACACTTGAGGCAACTCAATATTATTGTTTTTTTAATTTTCCAGATCTTTTTTTTCCCCCCCAAATTAAAGTTTATGTATTTTTAGATTAAACAACATAATTGTAACTTGCCAGCATATCTTATTTATTTTATTTATGTGCTTTGATCTGTATTGGTATATTGATGTGGCAGGCCTCATCTTCAGCTGTATGTCAAATACTTTGTTGTGCTTAAAGCTTATTTTAAAATACATCCCAGAGTAACAAGAAACCTCCAAAATTTACAGAATTTATCACCCGCATTGACAGATCGTCAGCTGTCTCGGTACCACCGACGTTTTCCGGAAGACGGTTAGGGTGTGTTTGTGATCATTGTCTGACTTATTGCATTCTCTGTTACTTAGAAATCTGCAGAAATAAATAAATGTCCCCTTTTACAGTTCAAGAAAACATTTATTCCTCACTGTGCCATCACTCCGCACACTAGCCATTATTATTTTTGTGATCGAAAACAGTTTGTAAACTGCCAGGAAAATCCAAAAGTTCAAGTCAAGTAGAGTAATTGCTTTCTGCGTACGGTAAACTTAACTTGATTTTTTTTTCTTCGCAAGTTTAAATAACGAAGAAAGAAATTGGATATTTTATAAGTTGGTCATATAAAATTTCATCATGAACAGCTGACATTCGTTCTGTGGTTTCTTCCATCTGTTTAGCATTCCAGTCCCTTCCTTGACGTATTTTCACACAGTACATTTGCGAAAAAGTTTCAGTATGTGCAGTGCTACGCAGCGATTTGTGTTGAATCATCTCTGAAAATGTTGAATCATGCAAATGCCTTTTAAGAGTTTCAGGAAGTGTTGCATCTTATACAACACACAGCTCACAAGGCTTAAACACATGCCCGTGTAGAATGTGCATTCACGCTCACATACACACACACACACACCTTACATTCATGTCATTAAGAAGCTCCAATGAATTACCTCTTGTATTTACAAAATCGTATTAGTGCCATTGGCTTTTAAGTTTAACCACATTACTTAGTTTTTCTCTCTTACACCGTAGTGTGCACATCTGTGTGTTTCTGTGTGTGTGTGTGTATTTGTGTATGAGTAGGGGTCAGTGGGAGTGGAGGGTATGTAAGACAGTGACCGCCAGCAGTCTATATATAGTACCTCCCTCCTCCCCTTGGCTCTCTGTCGGAGCAGTGTTGAAATTCCAACCCAACTCTTTTGGTCAGACCTCCACAAGGAGCAGATTTTTTACTTAACTGCTACTGACAACTTAAAGACAGACACAGAACCTATTTCATGGAAGCACTTCATTTCAATATCTCCTTCCACTGGGCTTCGAGAATTCCAAGGTCAAAGGAACTGCTGCACAGAGAAGAGGTAGCAGGTCAGAGGTGGAACTGAAGCTAACGTAGAACCTGATAGTTGGCCTGTAAAATTATATAGCTGTCAGACATGGAGCCCTCCGGAGCCTCTGCTTTTCCCACACTCCTGCTGGAACAAGACGTTGGAATTATTCTCAATCCCATTTGGTAGAGTTCTCTCACAACAGAATAAGTTTTCCCTGGCTGTCTCCTCTGTTATTTTTGAAAGGACTCTGTCACACCATCTCTTCTTCTGTGACTGCAACTGTCTCAGCAGTGACTCATCAAGCCATCTTCACGTGGGAAGTTTAAACCTGGCTGTATCTGCTCCGTTTCGTTGGGTGTTATTTGAGATGAATACGGGACACAACCCTAATGTTACCGTTGTGAGATTTTTTTCCCTCGCCTCAGACAAGTGGTTGTCACTTTGTGCTCGTCATATTCCAAAGGATGGAGCTTTACGCTCTTTCTTTGGTTGAAAAAGGCAATGTGCCAAAGCCAGACGCAACTGTGATGTCTGTACATTTCTGGCATGGAGGAGTTAATGGATATTAACAGATGCTTTTTTTTACAAGACACTAGTTTAACTAAATTAATGGAAGCTGACTTTTTCATTCTGTGAGGTCCCGTTCCTCCTCTGCCCTTTTTTTCTTTATTCCCCATTTTATACGCTGTGTTTTTAAGTGTTGGTTTAGCACCATGGAAGTGCCAAGCAAATGGAGCAGGGCTAGTGTCATCAGTTTCATCAAGGGCCTCGGTAAGCGTACAGCGGTGTCCATTCATATGCACATGTCTGCATCATGTGAGTGCTTCACTTTCCAGTGTAATGAGACCAAGAGCTTTGCTGTATGTCAATAAGTATTCACCTCTCCCATGAGATCAAGTCATCTGACAGTTTTGTTAACACATGCAGCGTTTTTGTGTGTTTGTTTTGTGTGTGTGTGTTTTTTTCTTTGAGGATTCTACAATCAGACAATTAAATGGTGGCAGGTGAGAGTGCTGGAATCGGGTATAAAGTGAGCATTTGCCAAAAACTTACCATCGTAACGGCGTGATCAGTATGACAAGATGTGCTCAGGGTTAGCTCAAAAAATTAGCGTAAAAGTGATGGTTACCACCTCCAGAAATGTAAGCTGCTGCGCTGACGTGTCTGCCGTCCACATCCATTTCTTGTTGATCATGTATGGTGCATCATGAAGTGGAGAATCAGACAACAGCGATGTGCTGAGCAGCTGAAATAATGTACTTAGCAAGGGCAGACATAGAGAACCAAACGCAGGAATCAATTCCCACAGAATTCTGCTTCATAATGAACATCAGTAATCTTGAATTTTATAGTATCAACATAAAGTACTACAATGATGTGGTATCATTGTTGGGATCATTGCTGATAACACATCATTAGCCATGCCTTTCATGGCTCCTATTTACACTCTCCAAGCTCACTAAATGAGGAGGTTCCAATCCTTAAAGCATCAGAAGTAACATGATGATCTCCTTTCGCTCTTGTCAGCCTCTCCAGTGGGACTGAAGCCACCCCTCCAGGCAGCCAGTGGAACAGTGGGAGAAAGGAAAGGTCCTGTTGTCATGGCGCCTGTCAACGTAGATCCCGAGAGCAAGCCGGGCGAGTTCGTCCTCAAAAGCTTGTTTGCCAACTTCACTTTGCTCTCTGAACGCAAGATTCGTATCATCATGGCAGAGCCACTGGTGAGTGATATTGTTTTCCTTCTGTTTCTTATCCAATTTCAGGTTCCAGAAATCAATAAGAATTCCTTTTCCTCCCCTTTATCTGATTTTGTTATTCAGATTGACTTGTTATGGCAGTATTTTTTATTCAGAGGATGTCTGTTGAGTGTGATCTTTAGCATTGTACCTTAAATATAATGACATTAAATTTGAAATAGATCAAATAAATACTTTTATACATGCAATGATGCACATCCTAGGACTGATGTAACATAAACATTCATGTTTGATGTTATACCTGAGGTGGAAAACAAATCAAACTTAATTAAAAAAAAGTATCTGGACTCCATAATGAAGGATCACCATGAAATGTATTTTCTGTGGAAGCAATATTTTATTTAGTCATAAAGTGTAACACAATGTCTTTGTCTCACTTTTTAATCACTCACTCATTTTTAATGTTTCATAATACATTTTTTTCAACAGGAGTCATTTAAAAATGTTTAAGTTTAACTTTAACACTTTGTCATATTAACCTTTTGTCTCACTAAGAAAATAACTCATTTACTCAGGACTTCTTTGGTTATCGATATTATTAGTTGTTTGAAGGAATTAAGTTCATAAAATTTTTCTTTCTTACAGGAAAAGCCACTTAACAAGTCTCTACAGAGAGGAGAAGACCCCCAGTTTGACCAGGTGTGCACACCTTACCTACACACATTTCTCTTCTTCCATCACCCTGATCTTGGTTTAACATTCGCTGATTTTTCCGGTCAAAAAATCTCACCCTTTCATCTGTTCTCGTTTTTTTGCAGTTAATCAGCACTATGAGCTCTCTAGCGGAGTACTGCTTGCCGTCCATCCTGAAGACGCTGTTTGACTGGTACAAGCGGCAGAACGGCCTGGAAGATGAGTCCCACGAATACCGACCCAGAGCCAACACTAAGTCAAAAAAGTGAGAGAACACAGTGGCACACGCATTCCCGTTAGAGCTGCAGATATTATTTGCACCTGCTGCTGTTGTTGCCTGGAAAGCTTTCGTTTTGACGGGCAAAAAGGTTGGTCAGAGCAGTTAAACCTGGTGGAGAGTGGACGGACCTTATCAAGAGAAACTGAGTTTCGCTGTTCAGCTGGTATGGTCCTGAAATTTGACCCCTTCAAAATCTGATACCCCTTTCAAAGCCCATTTATTAAAGTAATCTAATTACAGTATCTCCAAATACTTTCAGCAGTGTGTTTGTAGTTTATTGTGTCCTATACAGTAGGTCTTATGAAATGTGCTTAGAGAATGATCCTCCACAGTTCCAATCCTGAAGTTAGAATGTCAGATCAGATTTGTGGTGAAGGAGGTAATGATGACAAACAAAAGACAAAGAAGAGAGCATCTTTAATAAGGATGGTGGTGGTTCATTGTTCACATTTACATACATCATTGATGTAAGCCTTTTGAAAAAAAAAAAAAAAAAAAAAAGAAAATAGTGACCTTGGGTTAAGATCATTAACCCAAAATCAGCAGGTTTAAAAGTAAAAGCTCTGGAACGAAAAGACAATGAAGTACACATGAATATACAGTAGATGAAGTTGTTCCTACTATTAGCTGATTAATGAAAATTGAATAAAGGCAGATTCTCAGATGGACTTTTGCATGCAAAGCTTTGCAGCAAGAAGAACAGGGACATATGTAGATGCCTGCATGCAAGATTAACACTGTCGTCTTTGTATCTCTGTTTGTGTGTCTGTATCAGTGACGAACAACAGAAGGACTATTTACTGGAGCGAAGGGATTTAGCAATAGACTTCATCTTCTCTCTAGTACTTATAGAAGTTTTGAAGCAGGTAAGGCAAATTTCTTACCCCACTTATGTCCATCTGCAATTATACTGGACACGAAAAGCAATTGCATGATTGCCTTCTAGTCCTGGGCCCAAAATATATATTTTTTTGGACTCTTGAAGGATATTATTAAACCACTATTTATGGATTGATTTATTTATTTGGGGGGAGTGGATACACATTTCAGATTTTTTGGGGTGAAATGACAGAAATTTTGAAATAATAAATGCTTTCTGTGAATCCAGATCCCCCTCCATCCTCTTCTGGATGGACTCATCCAAGAGGTTGCAAACCTGGCTTTCAAGCACTTCAAATACAAGGAAGGGTAAGAGGGCTAACCTTAAGAAACAAATCGTTTACTAGAAAGCATGTATATAAAATATATTTTAATGTAAATTTATAGATTGTTCAGATTTAGAGTTTGTAAAAATGTGCATGTGAGATGTGGTTGATATCAATGATTGTGTTTACTTTTTTAGGTATCTGGGGCCAAATACGGGCAACATGCACATAGTGGCTGATCTCTATGCTGAAGTAGTGGGAGTTGTAGCGCAGTCAAGGTACTTCAGATGTTGTAAATGCTCTTTTTTGCATATTGTATTCATATCTTCGCTTCAAGTTTACCTTGTCTTCAGTCTGAATAAAACTCCAGGTGGTGTTTCTTTTTTTTCCTGTCCTGCTGCAGACCCTGTTTTTACTGTTTAACTAATACTGTCTCTCAGACATTCATACAGTTGACAGAAGTAATGTAGTACAGTAAAATCATTCATCCTCTGCACTCTGTGTGTTTGTATGCATGAGGATACTGGTATACAACATGGCAGTCTTCCATCTGTGTAATATTGTAATGATGATGATGAGGAGGAGCAGGAGGGATGAACACTTTTCCCATGTTTCAGGTTAATACAGTGTAGTGTGGGTTCACCAAGTAGTTTGGTAACTATTTGCAGGATTAGTACACATCATTTAACAGCTGCACCAGTTTAGTAATGGATCACAGTAAATACTTTAGTAAATACTAAAATGTGACTCTTCTGTTTTGGTGATGAGTTTTCCACTTGATTAAGCCTCTTTGAATGATCCTCAGTTGCGCACACACTTACTCATAAATGACCAGAGCCTTACTGGTTTGGTTTTTAGGATCTCAGCGTTGTGCTTTATGTCATTGACTCACTTGGGACTAACCACAAGGCTGTTAACTCTGCCCTTACTTAACAACAGTGGTGAACCCTGGGAAACATGCAAGATTATGTGCAAAAAGCACATGCTCTTTTCCCTCCATATCACCCCTCCAGATGCCATTCTAAATATAGTCTTGCAGACGCTGTTGGCAAAATGTATCTGGATGGTGTGTGTATATACACAAACTAACACTTAAGCACACACACCCATGTCCATGTGCAAACCCCCCCCACCCCAAAAAAAAAACAAAAAACAGATTGCTTCATTGCATTCCCTTAACTGTAACACCACTCAGCTTGGGAATGACAACATTTAACTTTTGAAAGTAATAGAGCTTTAAACACCATTGTCATCTTTACCTGTGCAGGTTCCCAGCAGTCAGGAAGAAGTTCATTTCTGAGCTCAAGGAGCTGAGACAGAAGGAGCAGAGCCCCTACGTTATTCAGTCAACCATCAGCCTCATTATGGGACTCAAGTTTTTCCGCATCAAAATGTACCCGGTGGAAGATTTTGAAGCCTCCTTCCAGTTCATGCAGGTAGGCTAGCTAAAAATCATTTGCCACAGTGCCAGATATTGAGATATGCATGGATGGTATGCACTCTTTGTTTACATTCATCAGCATCTGCTAGCTGTTTAGAGCTCTCACAGAGTCACCCACTTAAGTTTCACTGAAGTAGTCAGGGTGAAGTATTTTGCTTCTTTTCCTTTTGATAAAAATTGGGCAGAATCTTTCTAATTAACGTTCCTATGATATAGCATGGATTGGAATGGATGAATTTGCCTGTGCACAATTATCAAAAGCTGTTTCTGTTCTTTACATGATTGTCTTTCTCTCTCTGTCTATAGGAGTGTGCCCAGTATTTCTTGGAAGTGAAAGATAAAGACATTAAGCACTCATTAGCTGGACTGTTTGTGGAAATACTCGTACCTGTAGCTGCTGTAAGTGCATCTCATCCCATCCCTCAGAACAAAACAATTATGTATAAGCAGGAATCACATTGAAGTTCATTGTTGCCTTTTAGTTAAAAGGTTTCTGCTTTGCTACGAAAACAATATGTTTGTACAGTTTGAACCATGTTGATATGTTCAGCTTGTACTTTGAGAGCTTACGCTCGTTATTATCCATCTTATCTCAGACTGTGAAGAATGAGGTGAACGTTCCATGTCTACGAAATTTTGTAGAGAGTTTGTACGATACCACTCTGGACCTTTCATCTAGGAAGAAGCACTCTCTGGTAAGTTTCTCCCAGTATTCTGCTTTGTCACTGCTCATCTCTCTTCATTTCCTCCATCATGTGAGCTTTTATCTCTCTCCATGGTGGAGATTATAAAATTTTTGAAGCAGTGCCAGATGGGCATTATTTGCCCACAGCTTGTAGTACCACATCAGTGCAATAATTATAATGCACCTCTGGAGATGCACTATAATTCTCTAGAGAATAGGCGTTCAATAAAACTACTGTTCCTGTACAGAAGTAAAGACGTACGAATAAATGTCAACGCAGGATTACCAAAATGTGTATCACCTTACAAGTTATTCCAAAGCCTTCATTTTTCTTCTGTTATTTGGTTGAAGAACTTGGCTGTTTAGAGTCGGTGTGTTGCTGCACCTTTGTCTTGAGATTCGATTAATGTCTCAGAGTTCGGTTCTGATTTCCTTTAGAATTTGTTGTTTAAATGAACCGCAGCAGCTGATCATTTCTTGCACAGCTCTCTTGAGCGTGTACTTCATATTTACCAAACTGCTGACAGGCAGCAGTAGTGTCAGTGGCCTACAAGCACAACTATTATTGCTCCTCATGCCACAGTTTCCACTGAGACCAAACTCTTTACAGATGATTTTGTAAACCATTCCAGTTTAATAAACGTCAACATTTGTCTTGATCGGCTCTTCCACGAACATGATCAGACTTTGATTAAAATTCTTCTCTATAAAATAAACATGCATCTAACAGTGACTCCTAATCTCAATTTTACCTACAAAAATCTAGATATTGAAAATGTTTCTGCCTGTCCATGATATTTCAAAACTGTCTATCATTTCCTGTTAAGTCACAACTAGAAACTTCTACAGTCTTAATACTGACTTTCTAACACTGGCTGAATTTTTTTTTTAAATTGCAAAACTATCATTTAAGTATTGCTGAATTTAGTCCAGTTTTATGAATATACTTCTTAAAGTTTTGTGTGAGAATCTATTGAAGTTTTGTCAGAAGGGTTCACACACTGTCAATCAGTGGAAACTTTCCATCACCTGTAGGATGTTTCCTGTAGCCAATTGCCATACAAATCTGTCAACAAACGTGAAAAAAAAAAGTCATTAGGCTGCCGGTTTGATTTACTATTGGTCCTAGTTGATGAGCATGAGTTCCTTTTTCTGCTGCGACACCTGTGCCCTCAGGGCTGCAGAAATGCCACTTTGCGAGTATGTGTGGTTCCTTTTACGGATTCTCCAAATACTTCAATCCATACGCGCAGCCAAGCTTAAAGACACCTCCCTGCACTCAAATGCTTTTTTTTTCTCCGCTTTTTCCAATCGAGCAACATCGTGCGCTCAGGCATGTGCACAAGCTAACAATAACCTGCAATGTCGGAGAAGAATGCACAGGCCCGGTAGGAATGACAGCAATGTGGTGCATTTCTTTAATTGTTATGCTTTTACATTCCTGAGGGTCCAAGTGACAGGAGTTAATGAAACGAGCGAGACGCAGATGACATATACGCCCACCGTTGAGGTGTGGTGCACTTTTCAAACCCAATCTTTACAAAACCATTCCTGGCAGTGCACTTGGCGTCATACTGATCATTAAAAAAGCATCCTTGTAAAGGAATGATATGCATGCAGGTTTGCATTGCATTTAGGATGGATGAACACTTGAGGCAGTGACTTCGTTCTGTTTTCATCCTTTTCTATTATCTTCTGTTTATTTTACTTGCAGTGCCATTCAGAGTGCCGTTTTTCACTGAAATATAAAATAAAGGATGATATAAACTTGTAATAAGCTTACTTTTGATTTAAAAAATATATTTAGCAGAGTTCAGTGGTGTTATATTCATCTAGAAAGGGAAGATGAGGACAACCTGAAACAAATGCATTTGCTTTGGAGTGAACTTAAATGTTCGAATGAGTCACAATATTTCCCATCTGGTGTCTCTCTCCGAACCAGGCTCTTTATCCTCTGGTGACGTGCCTGCTGTGTGTGAGTCAGAAGCAGTTCTTCCTCAGTCGCTGGCACATTTTCCTCAACAACTGCCTTTCAAACCTCAAGGTCAGCTTTTTTGGCTATGCTATGCAAATGTGAGAACTACTGTTGTTGTTTTGTTTTTTTTTCTCTCCGTAGTCTGTATTGCAGCGGCTATATAAACTATCCAGACTGTGTAATAAATTTCTGCCTGACAAAGTGATAGCACAGAAGAGCTTACACTTCAGAATTCTGCAGTAGCGCCGCCTAATACCTTTACATCTCTAAAATCAGCCGCCGGCTTTGCCTCGGGGGGGGAAACGCTGCAGCTTAAAAACGAAGAAATTGATGGGGGCTCATAAAACAAACTTCAGTTCACATTCACACCCGCACTGTAAATCATAAGAACGTCAGTTATATCGATCGTACAGTAAATTATTACTTGCATTAGTGCAGCAGAGACTTATTGGTATTTTGAGCTTAGAGGAGACATTTATATCAGGAAGAACATTGTAACACCATGTAATTGACGACAAGCAATTCTTTTTTTTTTTGTTTGTATGCATATGAATGCAGAATAAAGACCCCAAGATGGCACGCGTGGCTCTAGAATCACTCTACCGATTACTTTGGGTCTACATGATCCGAATAAAGTGTGAAAGCAACACTGGAACCCAGAGGTAACACCCACATGTGGTTACATCTCTTATCTGCAAAATGTGAAACATAATTTCAGGGTTTTTTTTTTGTTTTTTTTATCATATAACATTGAAATGTCATTAATAGCTACAATGTAACACCTTGTTGCCTGACACAACCAAAAGCAAATGACAGTGTTGGGAGGCTTCACTCCCTTCTCAAAATTAATTATTTTCGTCTCTGTTGTGGGAATGATACTTTTTCAGTTTGAAAGCAAATGTTTAAATGAATGCACATCTCTTCCTCCTTCAGTCGCCTGACGTCCATCACCTCCACTCTCTTCCCCAAAGGGAGTCGTAGCGTTGTGCCGAGAGACATGCCGCTCAATATTTTTGTCAAGATCATCCAGTTTATTGCTCAGGTGTGTGTTAAGTTCTTGCACAAACAAGTAGGCTTGAAAAATCTGTATTTATTTATTTTGGGCCACATTGCTATCAAAAAAAGGTACATCGCACCATTTCATATGGATATGATCCATTTCTGTCTTGTCAGACTACCATCTATTATCAGATTTGATCAATAAAGCTTCAAATCATCTGGATTATTATTTGTTTCTTTGCTCTTTTTTCATTTCATTAAGTGCAATAACATTTCACCAAACAGGACAGCAGGTGCTCCTGCTCCCTGACATGACATTACCTCTGAAATCCCCTAACATCACTTGTTTGTTCTCTGTTCAGGAGAGACTGGATTTTGCCATGAAGGAGATTATATTTGATCTGTTAAGTGTTGGGAAGCCCGCCAAAGCCTTCAGCCTCAACCCAGAGGTAGTAAAAACACTAATTCGCACACATATCCAGCAGCGTATACCCTCTGGCATTTTTACAGGAATGAGAATTTCAGTGTTTATTTGTTGCAAAATAAAGAACAGTAAGCTCTCTAAGGGAGCCATGAAATAATTTGCACCAATAGAATAAACATTCCCCTTTTTTTTTAATCAATGAACATAGTAGTAATAACACTAAAAAAAACATATTATTAGTATTATTTTACTCAATCTCATGACAAACAGTGTATTTATCATGTAGCAACAATACTCTCGCTGTCTTTCAGCGCATGAACATTGGTCTACGTGCATTCCTGGTGATAGCAGATGCTCTGCAACAGAAGGATGGAGAGCCTCCTATGCCCAATACAGGAGCCACCCTGCCATCTGGAAACTCCCTTAAGAAGAAGAAAACATATCTCAGCAAGACGCTTACTGAGGAGGAAGCCAAGTTAATAGGTTTGCATTATCTGCAGGCTTTTCAAGCTGCTGTTTATATGAATGTTTCAAAGTTGATGTTGTCAGGAACGCTGTGTACCGTCTCTGTGGTCCACAGGCATGTCCCTGTACTACTCCCAGGTGCGTAAGTCCCTGGACAACATCCTCAGACACTTGGACAAGGAAGTTGGTCGCTGCATGATGCTCACCAGTGTCCAGATGCTCAACAAAGAACCAGAAGACATGATCACGTATGTTACTGCAGCGCAAGCCAAGAAACTCAACACAAGATCGTTGAACTTTGACAAACACACTTTATGCTCTGTTTTTGTTAGAGGTGAAAGGAAGCCTAAAATCGACCTGTTCAGAACATGTGTGGCGGCCATTCCTCGCATCCTTCCTGACAGCATGTCCAAACTTGAACTCATTGACTTGCTTTCACGGTGAGTTGATCCAGTTGAGTGGCCACTGATTGTTTTTTTTTAACAGTTTGAAGCCGTTTTGAAAATTTAGAAAGCATATAAAGATATTTTCT
This sequence comes from Arrhamphus sclerolepis, assembly GCA_037176975.1. Classification (NCBI taxonomy): domain Eukaryota; kingdom Metazoa; phylum Chordata; class Actinopteri; order Beloniformes; family Hemiramphidae; genus Arrhamphus; species Arrhamphus sclerolepis. The sequence goes on from JBAMYA010000006.1 coordinate 3,730,569, forward strand.
TTTCTCTTCTTTTGGCATTTACTTTTTGTTTTTCACAAGGATGGTTTCATCTCTTCCACAGACTCACAGTGCACATGGATGATGAACTTCGGCTTATATCTCAGAACTCCTTACAGAGCCTGTTGCTTGATTTCTCTGACTGGAGGGAAGACGTCCTGTTTGGTTACACTCATTTCCTTTTGCGCGAGGTACTAAACTTCTCCAGCAGAAGTGTATTTGGAATTCTGTAGTCCCGTATTCCCTACATTGAGATGATAAACTAAGAACTCTCTGGTTTAATCTATTAGGGTCTATTTTGCTAGCAAGCTGTAGTGATATAAGAAATGATGTCATTTTTGCAGCTTTGATAAATATAATTTGTTCAACTCATCCAGGTCCAAGACACCCATCAGGGTCTACAGGACGCATCAGTTAAGCTCCTTCTCCAGCTGCTCACACAGTGGAGGTTAGCTCTGCAGCTGCAGGGAAAGATGCGAGGTGGAGTTGAGGTTAGTACATTAACATTTGATTGTGTTCCTCTTGTACAGAAGTAAAAGAAGATGATGTCTGTCTTCTTTATTCATTTATTTGTTGGTGAGGTGCATTCCTAGAAAACTGAAAGATGTTTGTCATTTTTTTTCTAACTCCACTGTGAAGAGCCATAACTAAAGCATTTACCGGTTAAGCACTAATCCCTTTAATAAATCTTCTGCCTCTGTGGCTTCCTTTTCGATCAGGCCAGTCCCAGACTTCCAGAGCGAAGTCCTCATTGCTCGGTGCTCCACGCGGTTGAGGGCCTGGCTCTGCTGCTCCTCTGCTCATGTCAGATCAGCACAAGGAAGCTGGCTGTTAGTGTGTTAAGAGAAATACGCTGCCTCTTCACAGCTCTGGGACATGCTGAGGTACGATGCTGAAAACTCAAATTCAAGAAGGAAGCTTCCATCACTTCTGTAGTTTAACAAAAATGATGAATGAGAGAGTGAGAATGATATTGAAATAGCTGGTTGAAAGGAGAACCATCTTACTGTTTATCTGATAACAGATGCAGCATATGCAGCCTGTGAATGCTTTCACACTTTGTCACACTGTTCTATAAATAGCTGATTTTATAAATGTCACACCCTGCAGGACGATGACAAACCCATGATAGAGATCATGGACCAGCTGAGCCCAGCTGTAATGGACAGCTTTGTTCACGTAGCTGTTTCTGACTCTGTGAGTGTTGATTATGATTCGTACTGTATATCAGATCTAACATGGCTGAAGTTTTACAGGTTGTTTTAAATCCGCTCCCCTCTTCTGTCCTCAGTCCACCTTGCCACTCAACCATCACGTTGACCTCCAGTGGCTGGTGGAATGGACCGCTCGCCTGGTGAGCAGTTCATATGACGTGAAGAGTCCCAGCCACGTCTGGATCTTCGCCCAGTGTGTGAAGGACCCATGGGTGCTCTGTCTGCACATCTTTTTGAGGCAGGAGCATCTGCCTAAACACTGCCCCATCGCTCTGGGATATGCATGGCCCTACGTTTTCACAAGACTACAGTTACTGCTGCCACTGGTTGACCCCAAGTATGAATTACACAAGTATAGATGATGTCATGCTTCATATGAGCAAGCATGTGTGTGAACAATTTGCGACCAAATTGCTGTTCTGCTTCTCTTGCATGTCTGCAGCAGTCCAGTAAATGCAAAGAAGACCAGCACAGCAGGCTCCAGCGACAGCTACATCTCACTCTGGCGTAATTACCTGATCCTGTGTCTAGGCGTGGCTAAGCCGAGCATCATGTCGCCTGGACACCTCAGGGCTTCTACACCTGAGATCACTGCCACCACCCCTGATGGCAGTGTAACCTATGATAACAAGGTGTGTGTGTTTGTGCTAAAGAAGATCGGTGCGGGGGGGTTAAAAAAAAGTTCTCAAATTTATTATTATTGATTTTCAGAATATTTCATATTGAACTTATCATATATAGAGTACATTGTACAGAACTGTCTGTCACAGACTTCAGATTTCTTGTCAGCACTCTTAAAGTTTTTAAGTTAAGGAGATAATTTTACCGTTCATTGTTGATTCAATAAATCTTAGCTGATAAAAATATTTTTATGAACTTTTTAGTTAATAGTCAAAGTCAGAAAATTTGATTCAGTGGCTGGATGTGGTTGTAATGGTAACAAATGGATTCATAATGTGATATTGTAAACTGTAAAACAGTGAACCTAGAACCACATAATATTGTACTGATGTTGTAAAAGTAAAGAGCTTCTGTTTGATCAGTTTTATCTTGATAATGTTTAATGAATCATGTGAATATTTTTGTTTAAAGGTGATAGGCACTCCCTCTGTAGCTTGGCTATTGAAACAGCTCGTCCCCTTGATGAGAGCCGAGAGTCTGGAGATCACAGAGTCTTTGGTACTGGGGTTTGGATGTACAAATGCCCTGGTCTTCAGGTACTGAAACTGAGATACCTGCAAATAAACTCATGCAGTAAAACACACAACTTCCACATGTCAAGTATGGTCTAGAAACTAAACACACTATAGACAAGATCGTTTAAGAATCAAGCGTGCAGTTTTATCTGTTGAAATGTGGTGTGAGCTTTCGCTTTAGAAGAAATAGACATTCATGGGATAGATTTATGTCACAGTCCAAAGTTCATGATGCGATCTTATCTCTTATATAATACAGATGTTATTTTCTTGTGGTTTTTATGGTCCCTACAGCATTTACTTTCCCCAGTCGCTTTGCACATTGTTGTCATAACTTAGATGAGTTGAATACTTCTGTGACATTCAGCGGGGGGAAAAAATCACTGATGTAGAAGAGGAATACAAAGATGTATCACATGTTTTGAAATGACAGAGAGAGCCATTGTGAGAGGGGGTATTTATTTTTAAAGGAGATCGTCTATTTTTAACTAAGAATGTTTTCTGTAAAAGCCCTCATTGTTATTAAAAAAGATTAGGGTATGCCCAGAAAAGGTCATCTGTTGTCACTTTGTTTGAGGATTAGTGGTTTCGAGGGAATGTTATACTTGGGTTGCACAAAATGTTGATCTGTTTAAAAAAAACAAAACTGTAAAGTTGAAACATCTATGTTCCTTCTATACAAGGAACTTGGTTGTGAGATAAGCAATGAATATTGTCTGCATCTGATTTACAGGGAACTAGTTGAAGAACTCCATCCTTTGATGAAGGAAGCTCTGGAACGTAGGCCTGAGGTAACGCACTCTCAAGAATGTGTGAGAAAAGAAACAGAAACAGTGATTAACTGGACGGATCCCTGAAGTAAAACAGTGAATTTATATTGTACATTGAGCATAATGTTTTTGAATATTGAATGGTACAACCACTTTTCTAAATAAGTTGGGACAATGAGTAAAATGTGCAAGATGTAAAAGATTTTGACAATAAGCACTGTTTTTCTAAAAGATGAAAAGCCTTCCCTGAAAAAGATATTTATATGTGTATAATGATTCTGCCTAAATGTATTCTGTGGTATGCAGGAAACAAATGCACAAATCTGTATGCTGAAAATACCTGGATTTGTGCAATCGACCAGACTACCTCACATACTGTATCCCATAACAGAATGAGCCTCTATAGTCGAAGCTTTCCACTGTGGTGACTTTTATAGCGGCATGCTACATGCTATTGCTAACCAGTGGACAGTCGTGCTGCCAATACCATGCACTGCAATGAATTTGCAGCAGACAGTTTCAAAAATGACTATTCTCTGCATGCTGTTCCAAAAGCTGTATACGCCTTTCAACACTGAACTAACTGCATTAGTGCCTAAGTTAGTCCTATCACAGATGCAGGCTCTTGAATTGGGTGCTATAACAAACCAGATGGTCACCCTTCTCCCCAGTCCAGAGGATACAGCATCCCTGAATTTTTCATTCTGCCCATTTTAAATGAACACAGATTTGTGACCTGTATTTGTAGATGTCATTTAAAGCTTTGTTCGCAGACAGTCATTTCCAGACGTTCCAACCTTTTTGGGATTGGGGTTGTACAAGATGCTATCTGGGACCATTTTTAGCTAATCGTCAGACCTGAGTTTGGAGCAGTAAAATGAAAGCCTGATTCTGCTTTCAGAACAAGAAGCGGAGAGAAAGAAGGGATCTTCTCAGACTGCAGTTGCTGCGGATCTTTGAATTGTTGGCTAATGCAGGAGTTATCAGTGACAGGTAACTCACACATGGCATCAATAGAGTAATCTGATATTTTCACAAGCACATGGGCTTAGGGGTCATGTCATTTAACTGTAAGAATTCAGCCTCTGCCTTGTTATGTGCACACATTTCTATCATTTACCTCTGTTTCTCACCCCTGACCTTTTCTCCTTTTTTTTTTCTACAGCACGAATGGGGCTCTGGAGCGTGATTCTCTGGCTCTGGGTGCTTTGTTCCTCGAGTATGTGGATCTAACTCGGATGCTTCTGGAAGCTGAGAATGAGAAGGAGCTGGATGTGCTCAAAGACATCAGAGCCCATTTCAGTGGAATGGTGGCAAATCTCATCCAGTGTGTTCCTGGTAAAAAGAAAAAAAAAACATAAATAAATAAATTGCTGCCTCTTAATGACACTGTACTGAAATAGATTGGATTTTAAGTACTATTTTTGCTCTGTTGTCCATCCTCAGTGACATGCTCATAGGTTCATACTAAATTTCCCTTTGGGGATTAATATAGTCGTAGTTAGTTGTAATATATTAGTATTTTTGAATTGAATTGAATTTGAATTAAACATTAGAGTTAGATTGTTGAAAAAGAAGTCATGTCTCTTACATTTGTCTTCTGTGTCTTCCACCGTGACTACTGTACAGTCCACCACAGGCGCTTCCTCTTCCCTCAGCAGTCTCTGAGGCACCATCTCTTCATCCTCTTCAGCCAGTGGGCTGGACCTTTCAGTGTTATGTTCACTCCACTTGATCGTTACAGCGACCGCAATCACCAGATAACTCGCTATCAGTACTGTGCTCTCAAGGTAATCAGTGCCCGTTCTCCTAAATCCTGCACTACAAAACAAATCAGTGAATCCTCAACCATATTAACAGAAACCTTGGAATAACTGAGCTTCTGTCTCTTAGGCCATGTCAGCAGTTTTGTGTTGCGGTCCAGTTTTTGACAACGTTGGTCTATCAACCGATGGCTACCTCTATAAATGGCTTGACAACATCCTGGCTTGTCATGACCTGCGGGTAGGACATCTCAGGAACCTGCTGATGTCTTTGTGGGACATCAGCAGGTCATTACTCAAATCTCAGATTTTCTTACTTCAGTAGTCAACAGTTCTAAATGATGATGTTTGCCATTAGGTGCACCGTCTGGGATGTGAAGTGGTCATCCTGCTTTTAGAACTGAACCCAGACCAGATCAATTTGTTCAACTGGGCTGTAGACCGCTGCTTTACTGGATCGTACCAGCTAGCATCTGGCTGCTTTAAGGCCATCGCCACCGTCTGTGGCAACAGGTTGGTAATCCTTCATCAGTTGTAATGTACTCAAATACACCAATTCAGTCAATTAATTACAGAGATAAGTTGTTTTCTTAGTTATAAACTAGGTCACGTGGAAAGACTTGACACTAACCTGCATTTCTTATTTTTCCAGGAATTATCCATGTGATCTGGTGACTTTGCTCAATCTTGTGCTCTTCAAGGCCTCAGACACAAGCAGGGAAATATATGAAATCTCCATGCAGCTGATGCAGGTATGACACAGTTCCATTGTTAGCTGTTTATTAACTGCATGAAAAGAAGTGGAAAAGAGATGTTTAAAGCTAAAAAAAAAAAAAAACTGACTAAAAAGCTAAATAATATGTGTGCAGGTGCTGGAGTGTAAACTGTGTGCGTACTCTAAGCGGATGGTGGAGCAGAAGCCTGGTAATATTTTGTATGGAACACATGGCCCTCTGCCTCCTCTGTACAGCGTCAACCTGTCTCAGCTCTCCATTCAGCTTGCCAGCATGTACCCAGAGCTCACATTGCCTCTTTTTTCAGGTAAATCCTTCATTTTAACATGTATATACATTTAATCACAGTTTAGTCTTCAACAGTACAACACTTGCATCTCAAAGTGAAATGAATGCAAAACCCGAACAAGAAAAGTCACCAATATGGAGTTTGCATGTTCTCCCTGTACTTGCATGGGTTTTCTCCAGGCACTTCAGCCTTCCCAACAGTGTGTATGTCAGGTTAATTGGTGAGTCAAAATTGTCCATAGGGGTGAATGTGAGTGTGTGGTTGTTTATCTATCTGTGACCCTGCCATGGACTAGCAACCTGTCCAGGGTATACCACTGTCTTTCACCGAATAAGAGCTGGGATAGGCTCCAGCAGACCCATGTGACCCTAATATGAGACTAAGTGGGTATGGATAGATGGTCAAAGCTGCATTCTAAATGCTGCTACAGGGGTAAATAAAAACTTTTCACCCTCATGCCCAGCTGGAGTGTAATGTTCCCACTGCAGTATGAGATATGAGGGGTTCCGTGGCGTACTGGCTAGAGAACTGGGCTGGCAACCAGAGGGCCACCGGCTCAATCCCCAGCCAGTACCAATGATGTGGGGGGGGTGCTTGAAAAAGCACCTCCCCACATCCATGGATAAAGTGCCCCTGAGCAAGGCACCTGAAACCCCCACCTGCTCCCCAGCACCCTGGGTCCAACAGCCCAGATAAGTCAAATGCAGAGAAAGAATTTCCCCACGGGGATAAACAATAGTCAATCAATGAAATCAACAAAGTGCACTGAGATTTTTTTTTTCTAATACTACAGTGAGATGTACAGACGAGTATCTAATATAGCTATTAAATGTTGAAATAGGCAGGAAAATTGACTAAACATTTCAATATATTGACACTGCATACTCAAAACACACAGGTAGCCATTATTCTCCCTGAGACAGTTAACTTTTATTGTGAATCCCTTGTCATTGAACCCTTTCAAATAATGCTAACCTTCCTCAGGGTTCTTACTGTACATAATTTATTGCCATGACATGTTTGTGGTTATGCAGAGGTGAGCCAGCGCTTCCCAACAACCCATCCCAATGGCAGACAAATCATGCTGTCCTACCTGTTACCTTGGCTCAGTAACATTGAACTAGTGGACAATGGGCTCCTGCCCCCTGCCTCCAGCCCCTGCACGCCTGAGGAAGAATCACACGGTCAGCCACAGGGTATGTCCTCCAGCCTGAGAGGTAATGGCTGGGGCTCCTTGCAGGCAACGTCGCTGGTGCTCAACAACCTCATGTTCATGACTGCTAAGGTACGAAGCAAGCATTTGTATTCAGGAAGTGACTGTGTTTCATTCAAAGACGTTCCCACCCTTGTAATATCATATTCTCTTTTACATCATCAGTATGGAGACGAGGTTCCTGGACCAGAGATTGAGAATGCCTGGAATGCACTGGTGTCCAATGAAAGATGGCTCAACAACTTGCGAATCACACTGCAGTTTCTTATCAGCCTGTGTGGAGTCAGCAGTGATACCACGCTGTTACCTTACGTAAGTGGCGTTAAATGTAACAAATTTGCAGAAATATAGCAAATTATATCACTTTTTTAATTGATGGAATGCGTTTTAGATCAAGAAGGTGGTGATCTATTTGTGCCGCAACAATACCATCCAGACGATGGAGGAGCTTCTGTTTGAGCTTCAGCAAACTGACCCAGTCAACCCTGTGGTGCTGCACTGCGACAACCCTCCCTTCTATCGTTTTGCTGCTAGCAACAAAGCCTCCACCTCCCAGACAGGTGAGTATAGATATTCCTGGCCTAGAATATGTCATTTCGCAGCTTTCTATTTGACAAAAGATACAAAATAAAGCAAATCTCTGAAATGTTTTTATGTGCAGGCACCACCTCCAGCAGTAACACGGTGGTAGCTGGCCAGGAGATGATGCCAGACTCAGACGAAAACAAGATGGTCAGAGAGAATGAAGAGCGGTTAGTAGTAAAAGATGTTTAGTGACATCAAACATATAACGAAGATGCTTTGAAAACATATGGGTGACAAGCACAGAAAAAAAACGACAGTAGCAACAAATAACAGAAAAATAATTAAAACTTAAAATGAAAAGGGACTAAAATAGATAGCCCCGACTTCCTTAAAGAAATAAACCAAATAAATAAGAATTCATAAAATATTAAGCACAGTTAAAAAACATGCATGCTTTTGGAAGACTCAATAGTGAGCATTATATTGCATGGAAGACTGGTCCAAAAGCACAATTTCTCTTGGTGATTCACCTCAAATGAAGAAGTACTGGTCATTGTTTTTCTGGAACCAGTCAGAAGTTTTGTTTTGTTACGTACTGGAAATTAATTTCTGCATGTCCAGTAGTCCGCAGTCTCTTAAGAGGATGGTATAAACAGTTGAACTATGCCAGATATCATATTAGTTACACAACTGTATTTACAAAACATATTGTGTACCAATAATAATTAAAAAGAAAAACACACAGACAAACAAAACAACAAACTAGAGCCTGAATTTCTCTATGAATGTGTTGTATTGATTCCAGGCGGGCCAGGGCTCACAACAGACTGGAGTCTCGCTACAGCAACAGTTCTGGAGGCTCCTACGAAGATGAGAAAAGTAAGTTGTTGTGGTGTTCATAGGGACGGATGACAAACACTAACACACACACACACACATTCCACAGGCATTTATCTGCAAAGCTCTCTTGAACCTAAATACTTTCCCTATCAGTTCAAAGTGAACTGATAAAAGCTAGAGCTGTGGGACTTAAATTACAAAGTGGTAATCAACTAAGTTTAATGGAATTTCCATTTGTCTTATACAACTATTTTTGTCGAGCATTTTACCTGCTTGATGCTGGTGACCATTGTTTCCAGGCCCTAAATCGTCATAACCCTTCCTATAAGTAAATCTGTTTTTTCCTCAATTATATTCAAGCCTCTAAAAGAGAGTAGTCTTAAGGATTTGTAATTACTCGACACCTCCTGAAATTTCAATGTAAATAAAACTTGAATTACAGCTGCAAACCAGAACTGCAGGCTAGTATTAACAGTAACCTAAATACGTCTTAAACTGTAAATGGGTAACACAGTGTTAGATAAGTGAAAAAGAAGAGAATATTGCATCTTGTAACTACCATGTTTAAGCCTCAACTTTAGCACTTCAACTTCCAGACAGATGAACTGGCTCATAACCCACAGACACTATCTATATCTGTACAGTTGTTTTGGTTCCAAATCAGCAAATTAGCTTAGGTGAGACAACAGGATGCCCACTAATCACTAGAATTTCACTCTTAAAAAGAAATAAAAACAAACCTTGAATAAGCAAAGTGTTATATAAAGCATCAGGGTTGTGACGTCACTAAAAATTGAATGTACTTTTTTTTTATTGTTCTTCCAACTAACAGGAGTAGTGCTACTTAGCTGGCCTGAATTATATGAGTCATATGGCAATTATTTTGCAATATTATATAGCATATGTATTAACAGCTTGCTATAACTATCAAACATCTAGATATTTGTGCTAAATAAGAAAAGAAAGAAAAAACATGCCCATGTGTTTGGGGTTAATGTGTCATATGTGTATTGTCACTTACTTAATCTTATATTTGGTCTTTTTTTCGTATTGTAGCTGACCCACTCCCACCATATGCCGGATGGCTACTGAGCGTCCTGGAGACCAATCGCCCTCAGCCGTTGCCCATGCCTGTGAACGGAGGCTGCTGGGCACCTCTGGTTGACTATCTTCCTGAAACTATCACACCTAGAGGTCCACTGCACAGGTACACGCGTAGAAACGGCAGTCATACAGCTTTGAAATAACCTTAACAACACACGTAAAGAAAGCAGACGAGTCAGCAAAGCAGCTATTTTTGCACAGAAACTTATCATTCTTTTTCACAGATGATCTGATAAACTGAAAGATGCACAACCAGCTCTGCTATGTGGAGAATGCATAACAGTGTGGATTTATTTAGCTAGCTTTTCTCTCTCCCTTGCTACCTTCACGACAAAATAAAAGATTATTTATCCGTTATGAGACTTTGGTAAAGCTTGAGATGTGTCACAAATCCGCAAGAAAATAATGTTTTGATTTATTTATTATCCCTGAAAATAGTTTTTGTGTTTTCTATGTGCTTCTACCGAAGCTTCTCAGCTCACTACCCTACAGACAAAAGGCAAATACTGTGTGTTTTCTTGTGCTCTTGTGAGTTCTGTTGTGTGTTTTGGTCCTCAGGTGTAATATTGCAGTCATTTTTATGACTGAAATGGTTGTGGACCACAGTGTGAGAGAAGACTGGGCCTTACACCTGCCACTGCTGCTGCATGCCCTCTTCTTGGGTAGGCGTACACAACACATACAAATAATGCAGCTTTGGTAAAAAAAAATGTATTTTGGAAAGTACAAAATAAAAAAAAAAGAGAGTGCAGAATAACAAAAATAAAAATTTTCAAAATTGACACTAGCTGGATGGTCAAGCATATAAACATTGTCCATTTGCTTGTCACTTAGTGATGAAGGTGAAGGTAACTTCAAGGAACTGAAAATAAAACGATAAGATCAAAAGTCATCATTCCATCAGTTCTGCGTGTTATCAGACTAACACATACACAAAGAGGTAACCCAGGGGTGTGTAGCTACCCTTTGTGACGTCTGATAAGCATGATAAAAGTGCTTTATCGCCTCAGACATGCACTTCAGGACAGATTGTTCTTTGGTGTGACCACATGCACATTCCCACACCTCTGGTCGTAAACCAACCCTGCCAGCTGTGCAGCCACATGTACGCTACATATTTTGAATATTCAGCATACTAGCCATCATTATCCGGCTGCACATGATCATCCAATCTTTGCTGCTTTGCACATGCAGCTGTCTAGGAATCCATGCTCTATTGTTTCGTGGATTCTTTACTGACAAGGTAAAAGCAGAGATCTTGCGTTTCTAGCCCTGTACAACTATAGCATCAAATGGGCAGGTATGGCTCCTATTGTTTGGAATTGTCAAAGCAACCAAGAAGAACAACAAACACCTCAGAGGGCATTCACAAATCTGCAGCCCAACATTTGTGAGGATCGCATCAGCAGAAGGCGGCATTTGAGCTCTCTGTCGTGTTTTATCCTTTCTAAATAAAAAAAAAGACAAACGCGCAACATGCAGAGAAGAGAAAAAAAAATGACTTGTGCTTGATCAGGCAGTGCTTCCTTCTTATCATGTTTTGCTTTGGTGTTTTCACCTAACTGGCTGTTTATTTGTCAGGTTTGGACCACTACAGACCAGAGGTCTACGAACACAGCAAACGTCTCCTTCTTCACCTTCTCATTGCTCTATCCTGTAACAACAACTTCCAGGTCAGACGGGGAACCTGATTCTTTTTATTGTTACACCAGTTTAACCATGATATTCAGTTCTTCACTTCTCTTTTTCCAGGTGATAGCCTCGGTTCTGATGCTGACGAGGGAGATTAGTGACAACAAGACCCTCACCATTAAGTCCAGCTACCATTCAGAATACCAGCAGTCAAGTAAGAACACAAGTTTTTTTTTGTTAAATAATGCAATATTTAGGAGTCTGTAAATATTTCAATTTTTCAGATTAGAGCACTGACAAAACAGATTAAATGAAAGCATGAAAATATGATGTACAATCTATTAATAGCACATATTCACTCTGCGTCATGTTTCCTTAGATGCACCTGACTTTCTGCGAGAGTGGCAAGCTTCTCCTGTGGTGGATTCAGGGCTCAGCTCCACTTCCAACTCCTCCTCTGCCAGCCTGGGTGGTGGCAGCACCGCTGGGAGTGTTGGAAATTTACCTCTCGTAACTCCTGATGACTTGGAAGATCTTGAAGACGCGCCTAATGAAACGGACGAGAAGACAAACAAACTCATTGAGTTCCTCTCCACCAGGTGAACATAACTCTGATGGTCTTTTGCTCAACTTGAGGTGGTTCACTGACGTGTTAGTGGGTAGCAGTGTTTATGCGTGTGAAAACTTCCTTGTTCGACGTGCCGTATCCTGTGAGCACATTTCAGTGTTGATGTAACTTGTACGTGGTGCTACTGGTGGTGGGTATACAGTGCCTGGAGTACTGTGTTGTCATTGCTCAGAGCATTTGGACCACTGTGGGCACATGAAGACATCACTCCAAAGAACCCCAACTCTAAGAGCACAGAGCAGCTGTCCAACTTCCTGCGACATGTCGTATCTGTCTTCAAGGAGTCCAAGTCTGGTTAGAAATCACTCATTTTAATAATAAATGTCTTTACTGTGAATTTAAATCATATACCTGCCTGTGCGTTCTGTGAATGTTCTTGTCTTTGTACCGATCTGTCTGCACAGACTTCCACCTGGAGCAACAGCTGAGCGATGTGGCCTTGCAGACGGCTCTGTGCAGCTCTTCGCGTCACTATGCCGGCCGCTCTTTCCAGATCTTTAGAGCCCTCAAACAACCCATCAACAACCATGCCGTCTCTGACCTGGTCTCACGGCTTGTTGAGGTGGTAGGAGAACATGGAGACGAGGTGCAGGTGAGAGGCAAAATAAAAGATGATCAGGCTGAAGGCATAAACCGTGTTGGGGGCATGTCTGTACCACTGAATTCATTTGGGTTTCAGGGCTACGTGATGGAGGTGCTTTTGACGCTGGAGTCAGTGGTCGTAAATCTGGCAGAGTGTCTAAAAAACAGCGACCTCATAGCAGCACTTACCAGGTACACCAGCATTCTGAAGTGCTTGTTTGTTTGTTTTTTATTGAATAAGAAGCACAACACATGATAAAGAAAAATGTCCAAAAGTTGAGTTGTCCAAAAATTGATGAAAGGTTACTAAATAGAAAGGATGCTCTTCTGTTTCTACTGTTTTCTCTTTGTAGGACCTCCTCGCCAGACTTTGTGACTAATGACAAACAGATGAACAGAAAGAGCACAGGTCAGCTGAACTTCCCTGGCCCAGGTTTTCCTGGTCTGTCCTCACAGCGCCACCAGCGCTCCTACTCTGTCCCCAAGAAATTTGGCGAGTGTGGCAACCTGTCATGTGATCCTCCTCGCAGCGCAACTCTTGATCGCATGCAGGCAAGAAATCCGGATTTTCAGTCATTCTCTCACTTTAATACGTGTAGAAATGATAAATTCAGTATGATTTGCTATAGTAACTTACAGTCAGTTCTTTTTAAATCTTCAGGCATGTAGCAGCCATGGTCTCGCCCGAAAAGCAAGAACCCCAGGGTCATGCACATCATCGACCAATCGGATCGATCCCAGCGTCCTGTCAGATCCTGCGCACGTCTCCCATCCTTCATCAATACTGGCTACAGTCTTCTGGGTGGCGGTGTCACTCATGGAGTCAGACTTTGAATTTGAATACCAGATGTCTCTTCGCCTTGTTCACAAGCTGCTGTCAAAGGTAGAGGAAATCACAGTTACTGATGCCTCCATAAAATCAAAACTTGTTATAGTCTTAGAAGTTAACGAAGAATTACCTGAAGCCTTACATCTTCAAACTACCAAAATATTCATTAAACGAACCATCTTAGGAGTCTTGAAAGCACTTAAAAATGACTAGCCGTACAGTCAATATCACCCCTACTTTAAAAGAAATACAGTCACATAACAGACCCTGAGCTTCAGTAAAGTTGAACAACTTTTGTTTTGCAGGTGCCCTTAGACCGAGCAGAGAACCGCGAACGCCTGGAGAAACTGCAGGCTCAGCTGGGATGGAGCGCATTTTCTGGGATTCAGCAGCTTTTGTTGAAGGGTTTTACCTCCCAGGCAACCTCTGACCTCACCTTGCAACTCTTCTGCCAGCTCACTCCAGTCTCCCGTGTGCCTGTTGTTGATATCTCACAGTCTATAGGTAGGTACTGTGGATCACAGACTTCTTTTTTTCATTCTGCAAAGATGTTTTTAAGCTATTGTCATGGTCTCTGGTTGTATTTCAACCTCTTCTCTTGTGTAGGTTTTCCTCTGAATGTGCTGTGTCTGCTGCCTCATCTAGTGCAGCACTTCGGCCATCCAACTCAGTTTTGCAAAGAGAGTGCTGAAAGGATTGCACAGGTACTTCGATGTGACCCTAACCTTTATAGTCATCTGTTTTGTTTTTTTTCAGAGATTACACTTTAAAGTAATGTCGTCAAAAAGAATGACAAGCAGAAAAAACATACATTTTATTTATCTTTCTTTGATTTTGCTCAGAAAAGATAACAATTACAGCAGCTCTACCGTTTCTTTCATGCTCTTTCTGCCTCTTTTCTGACTGGTTTCTGACTCTTTGCCTCTTTCAGGTGTGTTTGGTGGAGAAGAACACAAAGCTGTCCCATTTAGCACATGTGATGACTTTGTATAAGACGCGCTCCTACACACGGGACCCTTTCTCCTGGGTCAGTGTGGTTTGCCGCTACCTCCATGAGGCTTTCTCCGACATTACTCTCAACATGGTCACCTATATGGCTGAGGCAAGTGCTGCTAAATATTTCCAAACAGTTTGCTGTAATGCCACTCATTGAAGGACAGGAAGCCACTTCCATTTAGCGCTAAATTGTGAAGCACATCCTGACACCGAGAATTTTGCGGTTGCTTTGACACTCTGTTTTTGTCTTTTAGCTACTGGATAAGGGCCTCCCCAGTATGCAGCAGTCTCTCCTTCAAATCATCTACTGTCTACTGAGTCACATGGACCTGACTGCTGTACAAGTCAAACAGTTCAATGGTGATGTCATGAAAACGATTGAGAAGTTTGTTCACGTAAGTGTCTGACCAAGTTCCAATGTGCTTCTGTGTATTATTGTGGGATTATAAAGAATTCACAGCTGTCTCTCATACTGTCTGGCATGTGATACTACAGACGGTACACTGGAAGGATGCTTTAAACATCTTGAAGCTGGTAGTATCACGCTCTGCCAGCCTGGTACATCCAGTATACAGCCACACACAGGGTGATCTCTCCAACCTGGAGGTCAGCAGAGTGTGGGATGGTTCAGCCAAAGCGCTGCCTGGGAAAACACTGGACTTCACCTTTGACATCTCTGAGGTGAGAAAAGAAATGTTCTGAAACTCTTTTAAAAGCACACTGTCCTCTATACTCTATACTCACAGTGCACTACTTAATTAACCAGTTTCAGAGATAAATAAATAAAATGGGAACGTGTAGTTGATGTATTACAGTAAATGCATGGGAAATGTAAACAACTACATATTTTCCAATTTTCTGTGGTTCTCACAGACACCAGTAATCGGGCGTCGATTTGATGAGCTCCAGGGTTCAGGAGTAAGAGAGGGGAAGGCCAGAGCCATGGCTGTCACCCGCAGCACTTCCTCCACCTCTTCTGGATCAAATTCTAACACCATCCTGGTGCCTGTCAGCTGGAGGCGACCACAGTCATCTCAGGTTCTGATCCTAGCATTAAGTTATTGCCCTGTACGCAACAGATCTTTCTCAGTTTCTGTGTATTTGTCTGTTTCTCCAAAAATGAGTCTTTAACGTTGTAGTTTTATGCAGTTTGTAAGTGTATCACAAGCAACAAAAGGTAGAACAGCAGTGTTTGTGACAGCCACTGTTTGGTCCATCCAGATGAATTCTGTCCATCCACCATCTTTGGTTTTGAGATCAAATACATTATTATTCTTTTACATGACTACATGACGAAGTGCTAGATGTCTCTAGCAGATAACACCATCCAGTTTAAAAAAGCTTTCATTTGATGTTTTTATTCATTGCCATCTTTCTCCCACACACAGAAAAGAACCAGAGAAAAGCTTGTGACTGTCTTGTCTCTGTGTGGACAAGAAGTTGGACTCACCAAGAACCCTTCGGTAAGATACTTAAGGCTGTACCTGTGTTTACAGCAGAAAATTATTTTTTGTTCCGACAAATGATGTTCTTCGTGCATTTTTAAAATTAAAGCTAACAAAATGATTGTGGAGAACAACGCTCTTGAATTTGAGCCAGACTTGTTTTTATCTTTGTTTTACCTGCGCCTTTCCACCTGCTCTCAGGTGATCTTCTCATCCTGCGGTGATTTGGACATGATGGAGGTGCGGGAGAGTGGCGTGTCGTCTGAGGAGGGTGGTACTAGAGAGGACACGCTAGATGACACTGCCAGTGAGCAGCAGTTTAGGGTTTTCCGAGATTTTGACTTCCTGGACGTAGAGCTGGAAGATGGAGAGGTGATTTACAGTTAATTTATGCTTGTCTGTCTGTGTCCTTCCCTGCTTACACTTGTTTTGTATTTCATCTTTCTTTAACGTCAATATATTTTTGAAGTATATTTCTCTTCTCTACTCATCCCTCTGTCTGTCTAACTCTTTGTCTTTCTCTCTCCCCGTTGCTGCCTAGGAGCTCCAGGTAAGGTGTCCCACACTGAGCACATAACATTAGCTTTTTATCAGCGCAGTGGTGTTGCTGGCTCCTTTACTTCTTATTGGAGGGAGGGGGAGGGGGGGCATCATGACTGTGCTTCATTTTGCTCTCACAGCTTGGTTGCAGAACTCCATTTTTGACATTATTGCTGTTAATTCTTTCAATCATCATGCTGAATGCTGACTGCCTTCCCAACATATTTTCATGTCATGAATAACAGCTCATTTTGCATCTTTTGCTTATAAATCCAGCAACTGTTCATTCTTTTTAGACAGCAGTGAAAGTCTCTGCTACTATTTGCCTCTGGTCTTGTTCATTGTGCGTGCGTATGTGTCTGTACTTCGTCTAGGGTGAGACTGTAGATAACTTTAACTGGGGCGTGCGTCGGAGATCTCTGGACAGCACGGAGCTGGGTGACCTGTTGGAGGAGAGCCAGCACTCAGGGAGCACCCCCAGTTTGGGTCATGAGGACCCTCATGATTCAGACGAGTCCTCAGAGGAAGAGGAGTCTTCAACTAGCCAGAGCCTCTCCCACTCTCAACTGGTGCGTGGCCTTAAACATCAGATCAATACATTAACATTCAAAGTGTGAGGGAAAACCTTATTTTCCTTGATTTTCCTTGTTTTAGACTAATCCCTCTCCGTCAGAGGAAACCAATGCCACTGATTCTCTGTCTACTTCATATGACACATCTGCTGACCCCCAGTCCCTCAACGCCACCACACCGGGTCGGGGAGCACTCCATGATGATCACAGTGACCTACGTGTGAGGAATAATACACATATATATACATATATATACACACACAAAGTAAGCACTATCTATAGGTCTATGTGTTCTTGTTGGGAAAAAAATGTAATGCCTTTGTTTCCTTAGATGAGGATGTGTGGTGACGATGAGGACACTCATGCTCAGGAGGATGAACTGTCACTGAGCACTAATGAGCTGCCACATGGCTCAGACTGTGGGGAGAGTTTCACCTTGGAGTTGCCAGGGCAACCTCAGGATCAATTAGCAAATCTGGACTGCAGCCTTAACCCAGACTACTGCCAACCCCCACTGGACTTTCTAGACCCAAACTGTCTGCCCAGGTAAAACAGCAGGAAACAATCCCATGTTTAATTAATCCTTTTTTATTATTATTTCAATCAAAAACATAGTACTTAATACAACTGGAATTCTCCGTTTAAAAAAATAGGTGATACTAGGCTGTGTGCTAAACACTGTGTTTCTGATATTGCTGTGCATTTCATGTAACCACATTTTTTATGTTTTCCACATATATTCCAATTTTGTTCCTAATTAAATAATTCTTATTGTTTTTCAACCAAGCATCTTATTATTATCCAGCTCACTGAATACAGCACTGAACACTTTTTTGTGGAAGTTTTTTCAGTCTTTTTTTTCATTTATTTTCCTTCTCAACAGCTTACGTGATGATGTGGATGACTTGGAAGACCTTGGCTTTCCTCCTCCTCCTTCTCCATTTTTTTCTGCCATCTTGGCAGCATTTCAACCTACAGTGTTTGATGATGCTGAGGAGGCATGGCGTTGTCATGTCAACCAGCTTGTTATGGACTCAGATGGGTCTTGTGCTGTCTACACTTTTCAAGTCTTCTCATCTCTTTTTAAGGTAAATCACACAGAGAATTATCTCAATAATGTATTCAGAATGCATCACACTGAGTCTCTGGATTTTTGCATCTTTTTCCTCTTCAGGAATAATGCTCATTTATTCTTTATCCTGATAACATGCCATGGAGAGTTTGTTTCATTACAGTGAACTCATTCCTTGACTGCATTTTGTTTTCACAGAACATCCAGGGTAAATTCTGCACCTTGACTACTGATGTTGCCACCTATCTCGGTGAGGGATTAAGAGGCATTGGATCAAAGTTTCTCAGGTCGTCACAGATGCTGACCACATGCTCAGATTGTCCTACAATCTACATTGATGCTGACACGGTGAGTGCTGTTGGTAGAATTCAGTGGCTTGGTTCTGATTAGAGTACTTTGGTTGGAGCAGCTCATAGTGTCAAATCTGAAAAGCTAAACAAATTTTTACAGTGTCCTTTTTTTTGTTACTTTAAGATTATGTCCTATGGACTCCTTGAAAAGATGAAGTTCAGTGCACTGGAGCTGCAGGAGTATCTGGATACTTACAACAGTAAAGAGGATGCTGCTGTGTCGGTAATTCAACCTCAGATATCACTGATTGATTTCTTTTTCTTTTTTGCAAAGGTTTGACTAATAAAATGTTCCCTCTTTCCTAACCACCTTCCATCAGTGGCTGAGGAACTGTAAGGATACATTTCCCAGGTGTCCTGGCGACAGCGTGGTTACCTGCCAACCTGGAGATTCAGAGGAGAAAGTACGCGCTGCCTATTTACAAGTTGTTTACTATGACATACAAAATTCTACAACTTACAGAAAAGTTATTCGGCTTTCAGTTCCTCCTGTGATTTTTGTCACACTGAAACATTCTTTTCGAGTGTTTGCTGTGTGTTATCTGTTCTACACTGCAGATTTTGCTCTACCTTCAAATAAGGAATAAAAAGTTGCTGTTTTTGTTTTTGCACTGTTGACTAATTCTTGGTAGCCTGGCTGTAAACTGGCATCTTGAATGCAATACTTTGGCATGTGTTTGATTGACGCTTTGTCTTCCTTTCATCTCACTCTGATGCCCTAACATGCTCTCTTGCTGTCTAGCAAATGGAATCTCTTGCAGTAAGTCCTCTTACAAGTTTTCTTGCTTCACTGCTGTAGATTGCTGCCTTATTTACTTTCCACAAGACTATTAGCTACTTAACTGCATGTTTATATTCCTATGCTTGTGTGTATCTGCGAGGAATGTGGCTCTGGCCTGATAATTAAGCTGACCTTGCATTTTTGTGACTTTTTACAGCAACTGGAGCTTTGTCAGAGGCTCTACAAGCTGCACTTCCAGCTCCTCTTATTATTCCAGTCGTACTGCTCACTCATTGGCCAAGTTCATGCCATCAGCTCAGTGCCTGAGGTTAGCCAAATCATGCTTGATAAACACATTACAGAGAGTTTAACAGAGTCATCTTATAAACATTTTTAAATTAGTGTCTGATAACCTTAAAAAACAGCTTGTCAAGGCAAGTTCTCAGTGTTAATCTTGAGTATTGAATGTTAGAAGATAAAAGTTTCTTATGTAATGATATAAATCTCATACATATGTGTGTATGTATGTATGTATATGTATATACATATATATATATATATATATATCTATTGTCCCACCTCTCAGCTCCTTAACATGTCTCGGGAGCTCACTAATCTGAGGACCAGCCTGCAGGCAGCAGAAGCAGCTGTAGCCAGCGACTTGGAACACAAACACGTGACTCACGCACATGCCACCCAGGGGGCTGCCATGGTTGTGCCCAGCTTCCCCACCTCAGAGGCAGCTGTGCAGGCCATACTGGAGTGTCTAAGGAACAATGAGTTCACCAAAGCAGTGCGCTATATCCAGGAGTGCAGGTGAGAAAAATATTCTGTCTGCAAAACTGTTAGGTTATTAAACATTGTAAAATGAGGACATTTTAATGTCCCGCTGTAACACTAAAATTGGAGCATTGGTGTAAATAATGTGACTGAGAATGTATTAAAACCAAACACTACCAATCAGAAGTGGTTCCATAGTAGAATGAATCCATCATTCAGCAGTCAGCACTCACTGTTTTCTTCTCTATTCTGACTATTTTCCTTTTGTCTCCCTTCCAGGAGGCAGTGGCCCAATGGCGTATTTGGAGGTAGCTCGGAGAGTGAGGTCCAGACGCTGCTCAATGTCTTCTTCCGTCACCAAACTCTGGGCCAGACTGGCACGATTGCCCTGGTTGGCTCCCGACAGGACCTCAGCCTAATCTGCTCCAAGCTGCTGGAGCTCAATGGAGAGATCCGCGACATGATCCGCCGCGCCCAGGGTTACCGGGTCGTCACAACTTACCTCCCCGACTCCAGTGCCTCCGGGACCAGTCTCTGACAGGACTTCAGGAGCCCCCCACACCCTTCTTCCCCACCTCTACCACCCCCAACCCTCCGGCCTTCGACCATTCCGAAACCACTCCTAAATCTCTCTCTGTCATCTCAGCCTGCTCATACGGAGGGAGCGCAACATTCACATACGTGGCCCCTTCCCCCTCCAATGTGTCTGCTGCCCCAGCTGCACAGCTCCATGCAGATACCTGCTTACCGCCCTGTTCAGCACTAGAAGCAGAATCATCTTTGGCCCATAATCTCAACCTCCCCCTGCTTTCATCGCTGTCAGCCACTGTAAACTCAGAGGCCTCTTTGCTTGATTTTCCCAAACCTTCACCCATGTTCTCATCGCGTAGCTGCTCAGACGCACTAGGACCAGATTCGACACTGCCGCACACAAGACAGCCAAAGAGAGCTTTCCTCAATGAAAGCACTAGCCTTTATTCTGGGGGATATTCATCCCAGAGCTTTCCGCTGTCACACACACACAAACACAGAATATCATCACTTACATGCAACATGCTCCCCACTGTAGCCTCAGAGCCCACTTTGCTCACAAGCTCCGCATCACATATTCCTTCTCGAGACTCCCATCTCCCCCATTTCCCTCGCTCGCCATATAAATCCTCAAGCACATTGTCAATTCTGCACCCGCACCGCGAAACAGTCTTAACCCAGGGCCCTGCTCCATCTTCAAATCCCTCCCTCCCCACACCTCTCCCTCCCTGCCCCACCGGCCCAGAAGACACTGCAGCGTGGGGTTGTTGCTGCTCCCTCAGAGGAGGAACACCCTTATCACGCTACCTGGGCAAGGTGGGGCAAGCTGCCCTGCCCCTACTGAAAGTAAGGGGGCTCCTGAATACCAAACCGTCAGACGTCCAGACCTGACATGTGAAAGTTTTTCAAACTTACGACCTACAAAGCCTAAGACTGTGAATACACATGCCTGAAACTAACTCAACACTGAAATGTTGGTACTAAAATGGAGACAGTTACATATGTGAAGATCTTCCGCATTATGTGGTGAATCTCTTAACCCACTGGATGCTATACATGGCTGCCTGCTGATAAAGACTACCTGATGTGATTCTGTCCGAGCACTATCTTTGCTTTGCAGCTTCACGTTGTAAAAACTGTGCTCCTGGATGAATTCCAGTTTGATGGTCACCCTGTTCTGCACACGAGGACCTGTGAGGGCTTTTAGCTTGGATTTCCAGCTAGCTTCCCAGGGGAACCTCAAGATATGATTGGCTGCTACTGAATCCCTCAAGAAGATGGTAGTGTGTTGGTAGTATCTCTAGAGACAGTGGAGAAACTACCTATGACACTGTGTAACATCACTGGAAGAGTTTCCTCTATTGCACTAAATGGTGTTTTGGTATTAGTGTTTTTAATGTTGCAGAAAGGGGATTGTGTTACTGTGACAAAAAAGAAGAAAAATGTCAGTTTTACTGAGAAGAAAAAGCCAAATGCTGGAGTGACTTTTCTTTGTACTTACGGCTGTGATACCTCCCCTGGAGGAAAACTGTGCAATGCATGAACCAGTTGAATGCTTTCTACTGTCCACTGGCATCCCTTTTGCTCCCCAGACCTCAGACTGACTGAAAGACTGACAGACCGGATGCAGGATTTTCAAGCGTGCCTCCTTATACTGCTCCTGTCCAGTTTATATTCTGTATCAGTGAACCAGCTTCTCCTCTGACTACTCTTATAAACACTGGTGGACTGTTCTCTGTGCGTGCCATTATCTGTGTGTGGCATACACTCCTCTGTGGCTAGCTGTAGTTATCATTAGTCAGTGTACACACTATGTTTCTCACGGGTCCTGCACCAGTGCATGTTGTGTTCACATGCCAAGAGGATGGTGCATGTACACTCTAACACTTAGTCTGTTTACTGTTAATAGTTATAGTCACACAATCATAATAGCATATGTTTGTGTGTGATTTTGTAGCTACATATGATGTAAATGCTGACATTCAGCACACATTGTTGATGTTTAAAACAATGCCCGAGTGACTTATGAAGTTGAATACTTCCTGTTGTCAGCAGTTTTGTGACTCTCCCTTGCCTCCCCCCCAGCGATCACTTTCCCTTTGCTGTACAAATGTCTTGATTCGTATTTATATCTGACCAGCTATACATCGGCTCATGTTAATTTTATATAGATGTTTGTTCTTTTAAATCAGACTGCCATGCATGCATCCTCAGTGTACTGTAGGGAGTGAATTAACCATTAAGAAAATTATGTTTTATCTGAAATATGTTTGTATGAGTTACAAAAGGGAGCTTCGAGCTCACATGGGTGCAATTTCTTTCTTTGTTTTTTTTCCTGTGTGTGGGAGAATGTGTGTTTGCATGCCAAACAAGTTGCACATTTTTAAAAGCTTTTTAGATATTTTGTTTTCATAATGTAAATACTTTTATGGCCTTTTGTGACATTTTGAGTTGAAGCTCTGTACAAGTTGGTGTCAAAGTAAAGACATATCAATATTTTATCTGTTTTTCTTTTTATTTGAAGTCCATTTGAAGTACTTTAATTCACTTGTCTGCATGCTTTAAGTCTTTACAGTGAAAGCTTAATAGAATTAAGTGAGATGACAATGTGGGTCAAAGACAATTTAGAGCATTTTAACTTCTGGTGTTGGTTGAGCTCATGAGAATGAGTTGCTGCATTGTTGGCCATAGAGATTTGGACCCTAGACAATTTTCAAGCTTTTCTTTTGTTTTTTGCTCTAGTGGCCTTTGACAGTGAGCAGACAAGAAGCAGGACAGAGAGGGACATGTAATAAAGACTTCCAGGCTGGGAGCTGAACCCATGAGCAGATGACTTCATTTGTTAGTGTGCCACACAGATACGAGACTTAAAATGCTCACAGGAGTAAATCCCAAAATAAAATCTTATTCCAGATATTGTACATGCGATGTTAAATACTAAAGTTTGATCAAATAGTTGTCACAAGAAATGATGTGCAGCAGCCATCAGTTAGACAGCAATGAATATGCCTCAGCACATCTGAACAAATTCATGAAATGAAAAACATCACACAGAGTCCTAAGCATCCTGTTTACATCAGTAATTCAGTAACAGTCCTCAAATGTTGAGTGGAAGCACTAAAACCTCTGGATGATATTGTGAGGAGGGTACTGAAGAGTGGAAAGGTAGTTGGTCCTGATGTTATACCTGTGCAGAGGACTAGAAGATGTGGCAGTAGAGTTTCTGACTGGACATTCTACGGGATCTTAGTGAGAGGATGCCTGAGGAACGGAGGAGAAGCATACTGGTGCTGTTTAAGAACAAGGGAGGCGTGCAGAGTTGTGGTAACTACAGAGGAATAAAGCTGATGAGCCATACAATGAAGTTATGGGAAAGTAGTGGAGGCTGGACTAAGGACAGAAGCATTTGAGATTGGCAGTAAGCTTTCATGCCAAAAACAAAATACTATAGATGCAATATGTACATACTATATATTAAAAAAAAATGTAAAGCAACATGAGAAAGCAGGTTTGAACTGGTGAAAGTGTTAGATGTGATAGAATATCAGCAAAAGGTAAAGGTGAGCCCAGTGATGTATGGTTTAGATTCCATGACACTGACAGTAGGTATAGCTGGAGGTAGGTTAAAATGTTGAGGTTCTCTCTGGGAGTGACAAGGATCAACAATGAAACCAGAGGGACAATCCATGTTAGATGTTTTAGAAAGGAAGTCAGAAGTCTGAGATGGTTTGGACATGTACAGAGGGATGGTGAATATATCTGAAGGATGAGGTTGGAACTGCCAGGCAGGAGGTCTAGATGAAGAACAGAGATTTATGGATGCAGGAGGAGGACATGAAGTTAGTTGGTGTGAAAGGGATGCAGAGGAAACAGTTAGATGGAAGCAGATGGATTGCTGTGGTGACCCCTGAAGAGAAAAGCAAGAGAGTTGAGCAGCTGCTGCACCAACAGGCTGGGTCACGTTACTAAACTCCATTCATATCCAGCTTCAGGAATTTCAACTTCAGATGCAATTTATAATTCATAAACTTTTTTCCTCTTCCAAAAATAGTTTCCATGCTTAGTTCAGCTCCAGTTTAGGATGAGAGGAAGACAGCACCTCCCCCCAAAAAAAGATTCCTTAACCAGTAAGGCTTTGTGTCGTTTGAAGAATGAAGTTTAACTAGCAGCAGTTGGCATCCAAGAACTTTATTTCAACATGCCTGCTCATTTTGCTGGAATGACTAAACTTTCATGCAAGTGGAAAGATATACGAAAGGCTGGTCATTCTGAGCAGCTTAGACAATGTATTTAAAGCTGTAGGTGACGTCACAGGACAGCCTCATTCCTTTACAGCGACAACACAGGTCCTGGCGGTGAGGCCTCTTCATGTTAATGTGTCTCTGCTTCTTCTCACAGCTGCAGCAGGTCTGAGAGCAACCCTGTGATGCAGGAGAGGAGACTGTGAAACTGAAAGAAAAATATGATAACCACTGGAGGCCAAAAGTGCATCAAAGGGGGAAGAAAATAAAAATGCACTTCCATCATATCGCACTGCCATTTAAAACTAACCTACTCACACTGCTGTTATGAAGTACAGCTGAGCTCCAAACCCAAGTTATCATTCTTAAGGGCAAGTTAATATACCTTGCAAAGGATAGACTCTACTCTGTAGGGGTTAAACCCCACCTGGCACTTCCGACAGAGCTGCTTGTAGTACACCTGGGAAAGAAAAAAAAAATGCACTTGTGAATCCAGATAAGTTACTTTCTGCACATTAATAATTAACTGTAAATCGTTTTACCTTACTGGTTCCAGAGATGCACCATACATAAGCACTCTCCCACCGGATGTTGCACTTTTTACAGTGGAAAAAGCCATACCTCTGTTCCAGGAACTAAAAAAAAAAAAAAAAGAAAAAAAGAAAAGTGGTTTTAACAGTATTTATTTCATGTCATTAACTTTCATGCAGGAACAAAATCAGGCACAAATGTGTAAAATGTCATTCCATATGGCCTATGTTCGTGACCCATCTGTTCCAGGCCTATTTTGTTTTTATTGGTGTGACTCAACCCTGCGCGTCGTTTTGTGGCATGTTTGGTGTGCTATTAGGCTTTTGGGATCTGAAAAAAATTAAAATAAAAAAATTGCCAAGCACCTGGAAGTTCGAGCCCTTTGACGTTCGGTCTAAAGATGTGTTGAAGTCCTTCTCTGGGGTCTCGCCACTGTGATCCGTGTCGCCATCACACTTGGCCTGCTCAGAGGCTTCATCTTCACGTCCACAGTCGCCGCTGAGCTTTCTCGCGAAGATCCTGCGGTCAAACACCGGGGAATAGATGGACACGGGTCTCAGGAAGCGCAGGCTGCTCACCGGCGGCGTGCTGAACTGCACCATCCCTCCGGGTGTGAACGCATCTGGACCCTCGGAGGGCTGTGAGGAGGGGGGATGCTCGTCGCAGAGCAGCGTCTTGGGACCGAGCGAACACTGAACGATTTTATCCACTCTGGCGTTCACTTGCACGCCGCACTCTCTGGTATTTGCCCTCTTAGTGTGAGGAGAGGGTAAACTGGGGCTGACTTGGGAGAGGATGGTTTTACACAGCTCCAAATAGTTGAGGCCCTGAGGGATCATGAAGCGACCCTCTCTCTTCCCCCAGCTGCTGCCCTGAGCCGGAGGAGCGCACAGCGGGTTACCGTAGACGTTGTAGGACGGAAACGTGGGCAGGAACCCCTCCATCCTGGAGCCATGAAACCTGTCCAAGTCTTTCCTCTGGGTATTTAAGACGTTTTCCCTGCTGTACTAATTGGTTAATTGATACCAGGGTGTGCAGGCTATAATTGAACTGACAGAAACATGACCCTATATAATGTCCCCATACATATAATTGAAGGTTAGAAGATAAGGCTTTTATTAATACCATTTGTTACAGCAGCAGCACAGATGAAAAAGAGGTAGGCTGTTTCAACATTCAAGAAATAGGCACAAAAAATGATCATAAAAATATACATTTCCGTACAAAAATAAGTAAATAAATAACACACACATATATATTATCTATCTTTTGGAAGAAGCTTGTGTCATATATATATATATATATATATGTATATGTGTGTGTTCCCAGGCTTATTATTTAAACCTTATCAAAATTCTTAACCACTAAAACAGACAATTTTCCAAGTTTTTCTGGCCTGTAGCCTATTGAACCTATTGATTTGAAGAACATAAAATAATAAATATTATACTGGAGCGCCCCCTACAGCTCGTGTTGTCCATGGATAATATTACCAAAGAGAGACAAAGCCATCTGTAAATCAATGTTTGTTTGTTTTTTATGTTATTTATTTAATTGTATAGGCTATTTAATAAACGCTCTGAAAACATCAGGGAAAGGGGGTCTTTGCAGAAGTTTAAAAAAAATAATGTGACCTTTTCAATAAGGAAGCACAAAGATTAGGACGAAAAGATGTCACAGATATAAAAAAAAAATAATGAATTGGTTTGCAGACAAAGGAAATGGGAAAATAAATGGCTCTATGGCAGCTCTAAATGTTTCAAAGAAAAATCTGCATACATAGTGGCGCAGTGACGTTATTCAATAACAGACGAATAGATTGTGAATACAGCTTACGAAAGAAAGATGAATATCAGCCCGATGAGAACATTATTGCGACTGTATTTGACAGATCATTTTTCGCACACAAACTCAATCACGGGTTTTGGGGCGTTCATGTACCCTCGGAATCTTGGTATCTGTATGCCCAATGTTTGTTTGAGTCGCTCAGATGAAAAAACATGTCTTAAAAATACACAAAGAAGATTTCAAATGCCAGACTGTGCTATAAAGCACATTCTTAGATGCAGTCGGTGGACAAACCCCGCTTTACATTCAACAAAGGCACATGCAAACATATAGTTTAATTAAATTCAAAAGAAAGTCCGTCTAATACACATCATCACAGTAAACCTGTTATCTACAGATTAAAATGCATTTGGCTACTCACTCATCTATAAAAGATATACATGAATCGGTAATAATTTACAATAAGTTAGAGTTTGGTACGAATATCATTTGAAAGTCCCAGACGACTTACGTGGTCTCACCTATAGGTGGCGCTACGCAATCACCGATAGTTCGTACCCATGGGCGCTGAATCTATGCATGTTGGCGCCATTTTGGAGCTAGGAGGGGGAAGAGAGCTGCAGAGGAGGACGCGATTAATCACAATTCACCGTAACAGGTAAGAGACTGCACTAACAAACGTGTCCTTTTGATTGGGAACTCGCAGTATTTTCTGGCGCATCTGGAGAAAAACGAGCGCGATCCATGATGTACCCGTGTAGTGGTGTGGTTTCCAGCGCTAAAAGGCGGAGCGCAACCCGCCTCGCTCGCCTCTGTTCTCGGCAGCGTTCCCCGATTCGCAGCGCTATATGACCAGCTCCCGAGGCGACAAAATGGTTAGCTGGGAAATTAGTAGCCCGTTACAATGCGCTGAGTGTGAGCAAACCGGGGTGTGTGTGGGGGCACCTGGGCCGCACGGCTGCGGCCAGGATACGGTGACCGTATAACGGCAGTTATCCGGGTTGTGCTGCTCTCTGTCCGCCCTCTGTCACTGAGATTGCTGCTGCTAACGTTAGCCCGGACACGCTAGTCACTAGCGCGCATACCAGCGAGCTAACGGCAGCTAACTGAGTTAGCCAGTTAACATAACAGATACCCCGGCCATGACACGCTTACAACACTACAACAATTACCTCTATTCATAAACTATGATTTACTTGTATAAAGTGTTTGACCAACGCAACTTGAACTTAATTATGTTAGTAATCGTGCACCGTTTCTGCACCTCTTACTATTATGAGCCACAAGTATGTGATGCTCTTAAAAATAAAGAAACAGATAAAATAGTTCACGTCAGAGATGCATAATCTATTTAGTAGTCAGTCTACTTAAAAATTGATAACTTTTAGCAGGTTGGAAGGTGATATTCGTCAGCTGTGTATGGCTCTCCATAGATTAAAGCTTGTGACACACACCGACTGGATGCATCGTTAACTACAAACTGGTTTCTTTGAAGTTGCTGTTGAAGAAACCGCTGTGAGCAGAGAAGGAGGAGTTTCGTAATTAAGACGCGACATACTGTTGTCAGTTTCTTCCAGGGTGCTGCAGTGAGACGATGTTGACAGTCTGGGAGTTATTCATCAACATTACTGATCTGTCAGTGGACCACAGGTCTCCTGGGGGTTGATATAGCCATGATTTGTTTTGATTTTAGATGCTTGTTTCAGCCTGATCCAGCTGGATTTAAATGACGTTCAAGAAAATATAACACAGTTACAATTGGAGCTTTTATATGTTGAGATATGTTTGTTAATTGAATTCTGTGTCCGTTGCATTCTGTGCAGCTTTCACAACAAAATTATTTCAAAATGCTTTGCGCATAACCACACGACTTTGTATGAAGATTTAACTTAAAAATATGGAAAATTACGTGTAGATATATTTTGTAGATTTCTGGCTATGAAAAGGCTACCATTGTATTATTTAATTTGATTCCCAGTAATGACTCCAATGTATTAAATGGTTACATCCTAAATTCAAAATAACTTATTGGTCAAAGATGGTATATGTGACAAATGGCTAAAATCTACTACATCTTGTCTGCATGCACCTTCTCTGCACATTCCTAATGTGGTTTCCTTTTTCCATGATATCACATACTTAGTCTTTTCTGCTGTTTTCCACTCTTTTTTCTGTTGCATTAATTCAAATTAAAGTAATTATTATTTGACATTTATTAGCTTTAACGGGTGCTACCATCTTCCAGAACTCAATATTTTCAAGATATTGGCATGAGAGCTTAGAACCAGAGACTTGTAATTAGAGACCTGCACAGACATACCACCACACAGTTATAAAATGTTAGCAGCATTAATAACTTGTACATGTTCTTTAGAAATTCTGTAAAGCTTGGCTGTTTTTAACTGGAATGATATGTTTCAGTTTTACTCCTTTCAAGAATTGTTGTTTCTTCATTTGGGGTTATGTCATTCCTTCTTCTCTGTTGTTTGTGGGCAGTTTTCATTGGTTTAGTGTTGGCAAATATGCGCTCCTTCCAGAAAATGCCCCATTTCCTTTCATTTGTGGAAAATTGAGCTCTTTGACATTGTTTGCCTATTCAGCCAGTTTCCCTCACTTTGTGTTGGTGCCCATGTGGAGGTTGTTGAGTTCGCGCTTGCAGCCAGCTGGTGTCCAGTCCTTTGCAGGCTTTCACCCTCTTCCTAGTGATTGTCCACAGGTTTAAAAAACACCAAGGATATCTCTGTTGAGGTTCAAATCAGGGGAGAAGAATATGATTGGACACTGTGGGGAATAGAAAAAGCCCTCTGGGGTTGGGGGGTATGTTGACTGTGATAAACCAGACATGATTTTAAAGCAGCCTATGTTCCAGATTTGACTAACATTGGATAAAGCTAGGCCCTTTATGAATATTTACTTTTCCCTCTTGTGAAGTGTTTTGTGGTGGACTTAAGCCACGCAGACAGCCTGCGTCTAAAAAAAAAAAAAAAAAAGACAACCAAACTTCTCTCGCTCTGATTGGCTGCCAGCTTTGTGTGTGTCAGTGTGGTACAAGGATAGAGGGATGTACTCAAATTTGGCAGCAGCTGTGGGGTGGAAAAAAAGGTCAGAATCAAAACAATTTGGCAGTCTGCCGGTGTCTAGTGTGCATGTTTGGCCCCTCCATGAATGTGTTCTTTGTAGAAGTTTGAGTGCCACTACAAGAAATTATCAGTTTTTTTTTAAATTCATAATGGTGTTTGACCTCCAAATCTTTTTTTTTTAATGTCAGATAGCATACCCACTGAACCCGAGTGCTTGATAACCAGCTTTTACTGAGTGAGTGAAGTAACATGAATTAAATAACAATTTGGCTTGGAGCTACAGCTTCCCAGGCCTGAAATTCACACCTGCTTAAGCTTCTGCATAGCAGATACACACACAGGCTATGCACACACCCGATGCTGTGTTTTGCATTTATACTTGTGCGTTGTTGTTGACGTTGCTCAGTAATATGGGAAACCTGAGTACTGTGAAAATTGTATCCCCTCGGGTGGCAGCACGATGCATTTGGGGCTTTGTGGGCATCTAGACACCCGGTTTTGAAGCAACTATGTGAACCCCACTGATTCGGAAGACGCTGATTTAGCGGGGGGTTAAGTACAAAACGAGGAAGAATTTTGACAAGCTGAACCTCACAAGAAATCCGAGGCTATATTCCTGTCAATTCGGCATGGAACAGATCAACACTGACTGTCTGCTTTGTTTGGAAAAACTGGAGGGGTCATGACGGAGAAAGGAAAGTGGAAAGCCCCGGACGAGTGTGTCGTCCTGCCCCCTTACACGTTATGTTCCCTAGTACTTGCATTACAGCTAGCAATGTTGATCTGTTCCTTGCCAAATTGGTGGAAACTTAGGCTGGAATAGCTTGTGAAGTTCAACATGTTAATCTTCCCCTTTTGTCCTTACTCTCACGCTAAATCGGTGCTTTCCGAATTAGTGGAGTTCACAAAGTCTCTTCAAACTGGATGTTTAGGTGTTCGCAAAGCCCCAAATACAGCATGCTGCCTCCCAGCGGATACCGTTTTTACGGTACCATGGTCTCCCCAACCACTATGAAGCAATGTGGGTCCTGTAGCGCTATAGCATGTAACTCTGACCTTCCTTTTGTTTACTTCCTTCATGTAGCTCAGACATAGCCATGGAAAAAAAAAGAAAGTAAATCTTACATGAGTTGGCACTGATAAATGTTGAATATCAGTCATTTTTGCAGACATTGCATCAAAGTGCTATCCTACCTGAATCGAAAACGACAAAGAAATATAAAGAAGAATAAATCTATTAAGCAGAGCAATCACATTTCATAGAGTCCATGTCTAAGTGTTGTGCTGTCACAGAGGTGCACATCAGGGTCTTTCGCTTTTGACACTAAAGTATGAATCCGCCTTCAGCTTTTGTTGTTTAACTTTGCACTCTATATTTTGAATATTCTATATAGATTTTTTTTCTGGGTTATTTTGGAGTAGATTTTTGTGAGTCTATTTTATTCAGCTATTCTTTTGTTAATTTGTTTAATTGTGTTTTTCTCTTTTCACCAGTTGTAAAGGGCAATTTTTACACTATGAGATTTTTTTTTTTAATCTTACAAAGATGCAGTGCTTGAGAAATGGTGGTCATAAACAGCATATAATGTGACAAAAAATGCTTTTATTAATTACAGAGTCAAAACGTTCACCGACTAAGTTTGAATTCCAGATGAAGCAGCAGTTTTTGACAATTTGTTCTCCAGCTCACCCAGTCCCATCTTTTCTTTGTATCTTTAACACAGCTGAGCTACACTCAAATGCAACAATTGCTAACTAGAGGGACACTTTGAGCAGGTTGTTGTCCATATGGTCTTCTCTGATCCTCAGTCCAAGGAGAAGGACTCATTTGTCTTGGGTAAACCTCCCAGGAAAAACAACAAGGCTCCTTAATTGTACAAAAGAACCTGACACCTTCTGAGTCGGGGGAGAAAAAGAAGACAATATCCAAAGAGGACACCTGAGATCACTATAAAACCTTACCTACATCAGAGGAAAAACCACTGAAAAAGTTAGTTAAATTTCATGAAAAATACTGATGTATATCACAGTTTTATGTTCTAGCATTTCAGCATTTAGTATTATTGAGGCAAATATAAATTATAAACCATTTAAAACAAATTTCCTGCATATTTCTTAATTATGGAATACCTTAAAGATTCTAGGATGTTATAAACAATGCTGAGGCGGACCTACATTAGACATGATGTTGTCATAAGTTGACCAGGTTTGGTGTTTATAATGCACCTTAAAGAAGACTGTAAATGTTAGTTGGTTTGTTCATCCATTCACTAATTGGGGTAATAAGGTTATGCTGGTAAATTAGAAATGCAGGTATTCTAGTGGACATTTTAAATTTAAAGCAACCAAACAGAATTGAGGACTATGTAGGTCCTCAACCCCGACCTGCACAGAGTGCTGCTGGGACTCGTTACAGCATTTGTTATGGAGCTGTCCAGGCTTCACTATAAGATAAAGCAATCTAACATACATTCTTACTATGAACATCATGGCAGAGCCAGTAAAGAGGGTTGCAGGGTTTCCCACACGTAGACTAATATGTGGCGCAGCGCCACAGAGTCCCCGTTACCCCCCTACCCCCACCATGTGATTTTGAAATTTAAAAAAGATTGTTCCGTTAATTCACAGTGCTCTTTCACCCTATCATTCTTGTTCACACACACACACACACACACACACACACACACACACACACACACACACACA
>JBAMYA010000006.1:3763337-3803829 GCA_037176975.1 Arrhamphus sclerolepis
CACGGCAACATTCAGTGTTCTGTTTATCTCGTTTTTTTCCCTGAAAGATGGAAGAAAACTCGTTCCACACACACACACACACACACACACACACACACACACACACACACACACAGAGAGGTGCATACATGCCAGTGTTGCGCAGGTACACTGCTGCAAGTCTGACAGGGTTCCACATTAACGGTTGCCCGACCTCCCGGGGCATGTAGACACTTGATTCAGGCAGCAACTTAGCTTATGGCGGCTGTCCAACGGAACAACCAACTTTCATCAATATATTTTTTTTTTTCCTAGGGCCGGGCTCATTATTAACGACTTAATGCAGAAAAGGATAACGCTGATAATCATTTTAACGTGCATTAACATACTTTTTTTTTTTTTTTTTTTAAACTTTTACTTTGAAAGTCTGTTCCTCTCAGAATCTGAATACAGACAACCTTGGTTCATGGAAAAGAACTGGCGGGGATTGAGAAATGTACATAAATCTATCATGGACATTTTAATTAAACTTCTTCCAGACGGAGGAGCTGATAGAAGAAAAGTTATTTGTAGACTCTGCAAAGCTGAATTTTCCTGTCAGCAGAGCAATTTTGTCACCTTGCCGACTTTCTTGCTAAATCTGGCGACTTTCCTTACTCCCCTGGTGACTTTTTTTTTTTTTTTCTGTCAAAAGTGACTAGTGACAGTCTAGTAACTTTTTCTTACTGTGTTATTGGAGATATTTTAGTGTTGTGGAGACTGACCTTCTGCAGTTACGGTGCATTCACATGTACGCGGTGCGTGCAGCGTCTGCGTCCACCTCCATAGCCTAAAACGATGGCCAGGTTGTCTGTCGATGACGCACAAGCAGCAGGTGCTGCCGTGAGCCCCTCCCAGACCCAGAGCACTGGGAGCCGGTCAGTCTCACAGCAGCCTTCCAGTACTCCCAGCTGCAGTCCGAGCAGAGACCAGTAACTCTGCCAAAGTGTCTGTTTTGGGTCACTTTGGTCCCAAGCCCTGATAGAGGATGAGGGCTGGACGTAGAGCTAGCAGTTCTGGTCCAAATCAGTTTGATATTCTAGCTTTTAACAATACAGGACAAAATTGATTAATGTAATGTGACTCTAGACAAAGCATTTAAGTCATGAAGTTATTTTGAGAAGTGCTAACCTATTTTATTGACGAAATTAAAAAAAGAAAAAAAGAGAGCTTATTTGTAGTTCTAAACATATTTAGGGTGTTTTTGTCTCTCCCATGATGTTATTCCTCTCTCCTACAACATCCATTACAATCACATGTAATGGAACAAAGCAACAAACATCATAAATATTTAAAAATATTAATCATTCCATGTATTTTGGGGTAAAATTGTGGTCAACCATCACATTGTTTTGGGCAGGCAGATTTCAAAAGTGTGTGTCTCACACTTTGTCTCAGAACGTGTGTTTGAACGCCACTCACTGCACACACTTTGCACAAACCGCGACGACTCTACCGAGCACCTCGACACCGCGACACTCAGTTCCCTCACTGGTACCAGGGGTGCACCACAAATTGCTACCTGGTCTTTGGGAAACATTGGGGTTATGTCAGAAAAGACAAGTTCCGTTGTGCTGCTTTAAATTTGAGACTTGATGTAGATGGGGCCAATATCTCTACTGGGAATTAAAAAGAGAGAGAGAAGGCAAAGGAATATGTATACCAATAGTGTACATTTCTAAAGTGGACTCTCTTCTGACAAGTCAGTGTACGGCAGGGCAATTATTTGATCGTGATAAAATTGAGGTCATTGATAATCAGGTCTGGAGATCTTTTCTCAACCATACATGACAGAAATTGCAGAGACAACTGCCAATCAGAGGCTATCTTTTCCTACGCCACTTCTGTTTGTGAGTTGCCGGGGAATGTAAAGCCTTCAAAGATGGGCATTGCAATGAACCTTTTTAATTACTTGGAAAATACCATTCAAATGACTAGACAGAAGTAATAAAAATGCGCCTGCACAGCTGACAAGTTTGGCAAAAAGTTGTCCAAGCAGTCCTGTCACCAGCGGTGAAACTACGCAACCAAAGCAGCAGCAGCAACAATCAATGGTGTCATCTTCTGCTGCTGTTGCTCTGTGCGAAAAGAATTCTGAAAGGAGTAAAGCCGTTACACACCCTATTTCTTCTGGTCTAGCGAAGGACATGATGCCTCTAAACATGTTGAGAAAGTTGGATTCATGTAATTAAAGTGATGGACCCGAGGTACAAAACCCCTTTTTATACCTTGTCTTACCTAATAGTTAGGGGTGGGAATCTTTAGGCACCCCACACTTTGATTCAATTATGATTTAGTAGGCTACGATTCAACTATTAATAGATTATTGATGCACCTAGAATCCATGCATTTCACCAAATGTTCACCGAGGGACCCTGGACCACTGCTACATTTTAGTTTAAAAAAAAAAAATGGTGCATTTGCAATTAGAATCAATAGATGAATTTACTTTCACTGTCTTTTATTAAAGTAAACAAAAAGTTGCAATATGGGCAATAGCTTATTGCGAGAAATATTTTACTGTACCAAAATAATATATATTATATTCACGATGTATAATTATTTTTTGGCAGCTGAACAAGTGTTTTCAGACTTCAGTAAACAATTATGGTGACATTAGAGTCGATTGCTATAGATGTCCAACCTGTTTGGTTTGGTTTTAGTGTTGGGATGATGAGAAGGGATGCTGTATCCTGGTTCTAATTTGTGCAGCAGAGCTCGAAACCCCGCTGAATATGGCCTTAAATCCTTTGCAGTAAATATTGCAGCAGAGTTTGTGTTTCGTTTAGTCCTTTCTGAGAAACGTGCAGGTTTTATAAATACTTGTTCAGCAGTTCTCTGGTTGGTAGAACCGCTCGTAGCGGCAACACCTGCTGGCTGTTTTCCTTCCTGCTCCAAATGGAAGCGTACAACGTGATTCCTCGTGTTTGTTGTGGTACCAACGTATTTTATCTTGGTGTGAAACCGCTTACATATCGCATGGCTCTTGTCTAAATCACTTGCACCGTCAACCTTATAGAAATAGACCTTATAGAAAGTGCTTCCAAACAGCTTCTTGATAAGTGGTCCGAGTTGACAGCCACAAGCTGCACAATTAAGTTCTTTTTTTTCTCTCCCACCCCTACTAATAGTTAATAAGTGAATGAATGATTCGCTGCTGTACGTAGTTTGTTTTTTTTACTACATCTGCAAACATTTGAGATGTTTGCTTGGCAGGAGTTTTCTGGCCTGTTAATGAATTTGCAACAGACAAACTAAATATTTTAAAGGTGTGTTATTTTGCTTTATATGATTTGTCTGAACAATGACATGTTGCATTTGCATCAGGAAAGTATATTTAATGTATATTTTATTGCGGTCAAGTCAGTTGTCATTCATATCCTGATGAGCCCCCTGTTGTTTTTTTTCCTCCTGTAGACACAAACGTAAGAGTCATCAGAGAAGGATTTCACAGGAATTCCAGTAGTCTACATGATTTAGAAGTTGCTATCATTCATTATTGTAAATAAAATGATCATAGTTTTGTGCTTCTGCTGAGTAAATAATTTTCTTTTAGGATTTCCTATTGTGATTTTAATGAATTGTTGGTATCATATTCCCACTGAAGCTTCTTGAATGATTTTTTTCTTTTCTTTTCTGGAGCGTAACTGTTATTCAAGTGAGTACAAACAGTCTGTTGCATTAAAGTTAGCTGTCTGTATTATGTTTTTAAACTTCATCTTTAACTGCTTCATTTTCTTTTTTTTTGTCAAGCATCATATCACATGCCATTAAATGTTAAAATTACACATTCACCCGCTTGCAAATTCCTTCACCACTGCAACTGTGTTAATTTACTGCAGAAAGCAGCATTATTGTGATAAACGCTCATTCAACAAAGAGTAGGAGGATGTCTTCCATTTACTTGGTGTTGCCATGGTAAATCATGACAATAGGGCACGATTTATGTCTTTGTATAAACTTAGAATCGATAAACTCTGTGTTGACAGAACCAACTCTAAACCCCTGATTTGAAAGCAAAAACTGAGTTTATTAACTCATGGTTAATCTTTTAAACTTAAAGTTTGTTTATCCTCCTTTCTGAGACAGGCCTCTGAGCCTCTCTGGCAAGAACTGTAATCGGGCCTTAAAAGTTGGGCCCAACCCGGCCTGAGCCTGGCAGGTATATTTTGATTGACAGCTTTTTAAAAGCCCAAAACCGTTTACAGCCCAAAATGATCAGAAGTGAGCACACAGCTCTTTTGCCTTTTGACAAGAATGAATCATTTATACATGTTGCATCTTTTGCATTTCACATAACCCACTGGTTTATTGTTTTCATCTTGCACATGGTCAAAACGTTTCCACACCTCAGATATTGCTTTTATTGCTGGTGCAACCAAAACGGAATTGCAGGAGGATAACCCCCGTTTCACCTCCTCAGCATCCATTTTTGGATCTTTCTCATCAAAACACATCATCTGACCACTCATTTACAGTGCAAACATGTAAAATGATAGAAATTAACCCCAAACCTGTTGGGTCCTGTCACCAGAGAGCAAGTGTTGCCATCTTTACCACCTGGGAGTGTTTAAAAAAAATGTGTTTTTCCAGGTAGTTGATGCAACATATGGCATAACAGAACGCGGGTGTTTAAATAAGAAAAATTACATTAGGCTTTTTAGTTTGTTTAATAAAATAAGTTATAAACCTATTCTATATCTAATACAATGGCAAGGGAAACACTGCATATAGAGAGGTTCCATAAGAATGAATTTGAAGAAGCCTGGACATTCAGAGCTGCAGCAAGCAGGAGACATTTCAGTTTCTCTTTCTCGCAGAGGCAGCAAACCTCCCACTATCAGACATCATAATCTACATATGCTTTTTCCCCCTGGTGTTTAGCTCAGCAGAGAGGATTGTTGCAGATCTGCTGTTTGAGCTGAATTTTCAGACCCTTCAGCTCTGCTTAAGAAATTAATCTGCCTCTCAGACGAAGTTTTCCTCAGAAATGCAATCTCCTTTGCTTGGTGGTGAGCATGCTGTTCATCTCTTAGGTCGTTGATGATCTGTTAGTCCATCATCATTTCTGCATGAGCCTTTACTTTTTTGTACAGCTCCTGATTAACTGCTTCCACCGACTCTTTAAATGAAAGAACATCAGTTTGACACATACCGCTAAGCTGTGTGTGTGAAGACTTGATAGGATCCCGTTCTTCCCGTACATGGCTATCCCTTAACACCATTATGCACACTAGGGCTGCGCAATTAATCGGAAATGAACCGAAACTGACATTCAGAATCAATAATTGATGCAATCTTGTTCATGTCAGTTGTTTCAATTATTTCTCTTTTTTTTGAAATATTCAATTAATAACCATAAATAGCGTGTGCTTCCTTTCACGTATTTTGAAATCCAAGATATTGTACTCTTTTATTGGAAGAATATGCCAGTTTTATTATATGGTATATTTGTAGCCATAGCTTTGTCAGTAATCTATGCAGGCAAAAAACAAAACTATACTAAAAATAGTTGATCAGTAATCATAATCAAGGTAACTTGTTCAATTAATCATGATAATTTAAGGTCATATCGCCCAGCCCTAATGCACTGTATATTCAAGGTAGGACTTTTGCACCAATATTCCACATTGCTTTGTGTGTGCATGACCCTGAAGTACAAATACAGGGATTTTTTTTTTTTTTTTTGCACCTCTGTTCCACCTTTGCAATTAGTCAGACTGTATACAAGGTTCTTATGTAAGGTAACCTAGCATCACTGATACCTACCTTACCTACAAACACTTATCATTCAGATGGTTATACGATGAGTTCATGTTGTGTGTTATCATACACTGAAGTGGAGCTATGCTGCCTTTGATTGGTTTGAATTGTCAAAGGGAATCAATTGACCACACTTCATTTTTATTTTTTATTCTTTTTTTTAAATTTTTTCTTTCATTTTTTGCACTGAAAAGTTCTGAAGTTTGTTGCAGAAATGTTATCTCCCTGTGTCATTTAAGCTGCCATCTCTTTTTGATATACTGCTGGTCTTGTGCCTTTTTTTTATGAACTGAAATGTTTAAACATAGTGCCTCAACATTAGGAGATTAGTTGTGTAATGCTCTGTTCCTGATAACTTTGAATTTCTTCATGGAGAGCCTGTTCCTGTCATTTTCCATCTAGAGCTCGGAGAACTTTTCCTAGATGACAACGTGAACAACCTTTAGCTTCTCTTGGCCAAAAGCCACAATCGCAAGAAGCTGTTTTATACAGCAATTGTGTTATTACCACAAAAAAAGCAATAGCTATTCCCCTTTGGCGATCGTCTGAGCAGAGGTTGGCTTGCCATCACACGACACACAAGCAGCTTCACATAATCATCTGAGTGACAGTAGCATCATTGGTAAGAGTGCTATGTTTCCCATGCCGGTTCATCCTGGCCATACAGGACTTGTTTCCTCTGTGCATCTCTCAAGCTGGAAGGGAAGCACAAGAAAAAGTCTCATCATTCTCCTTATTAGTCACTGGATAATATCTACATTGGGCTCAAATTAGTTTTTTTCCTTAATAACTTGAACTTTACTCAGACTCGAAAGTTTGGTGAGTCGACTACAACACTGCAAAAAGTAATCAGGGCTGAGCGCCACTGTCATTAATATGGTTCTGACATAGATTGACAGTGGCACAACGTCACCATCAATAGATCATCTTTTAAATTTTTTTTCTACCCATTTTAAGCACCAATCTTCTTCCATGCGAGTTTTGTTAACTCGATTACCCCCCCTTCCCATCTCTGTGCCCACTCACCGCTATCGAGATGTGGGCAGAGCCGGACGGTTCTTGATTTACTTGGGTTAATGAGCCGAATCTTTCTACTGAATCACAAGTCCGATGTGTCCACTAGCCCAGTTCATTTGAGTCTTCTGGCTGCGAACGCTAATGGCGTGTCAGTGGCGTAGCAGAAACACCACTGACTCGTGATTTAGTGGAACTGAGTGACGGACTCAACCGGAAAGCCAGCAGAACCGAGTCAGAGACAGACTCGGTTCAGCTGAACCGAGTGAGTTATGGACTTGCCTAGTCAGTGGGTAGCACCAGTAGAAGCACTGTGGACTGGCGTGGTTTTGCCAAGCTCCAGTCATTGATATAATTGAATAATAAGTTAAATATAATAACTAAGTACTTAAATGCATTTGAGTTCGTTATGGGCCTGATTTTATGCACATGCTGATGGACGGCCAGAGCACCAGTCTATAAAAACTTGGCCACCTTAGTGAAGAGCTGGCAGTATTGTGTACTGTGCAGGGTTATCAGATCTCACTGACGGTTTCCAGCCCAAACACGACGTAAAACCCGCCCAACTCTCTAAAAACCACAGGACACCTGCTCAGTCCGTTGATATCCAGCATCCCAAATGCTAACTTTGCATATCACTGTAGCTTAGCAGAGCAGCGTTCCAGGCTGAGATTTCTTACTAAGTAGCACTGTAACCCCAAACTGAAATTGTTTATAGGTACAGCTTTAACCATCGTAAAATTCAGTTACACATATGTGTCCTAATTAACATCCATAATACTGACAAATGTAAGAAAATCTGAAGATTCAGTGATATTTTCCAGCATTATGAAATGTTCCGGGGAAAGGTGTTGCAATTTCATTATTTTCCATTTTTCCTGACATAATTTACATGTCAACCTTTTTTTTTTTTTTTATACACAAATAATTGCTCATAATTGTAATTATTGATATCAGTTTGAGGTCATGTCACCCAACCGTACCAACTGCAGTCTGAGCATTGAGCACTGACGAGCGAGGACAACATCAAAGACTCCCGCTCTCAGTCACGCAGAGGCTTCGATGCTGCGTTCAGAATATCCAGCCCTGTATGGTGCACCTGATTGGTGGATATAGACTGTCTAAACTGACATGTCTTCATTTCTAAATGTAAAACCTTGTTTCATCTGCACCACTTTGGAGAATTACACATTCAAAAACAAATTTTAATCTGCCGCAGACCCAATTTCAGTTTGTAAACATTTGGAAGCCTGGCAGTCAGTGCAGTAATCATTCTTGGAATTTATTTATTTATTTATTTTTTTGTTCGAAAATGTATTTCTGCAGTCCAGTTCACATTTATGAGTTCCAGAGCTGTGTGTTTTCTAGTTTTGAATATATATGGGGGAAGCTTTTCAAGATAGAAGAGGATCTGAAACACGCAGAGACCCTTCAGCACAATAGATATATTCCCCATCAAGTGTGCCATTTTCTCTTTGTTTCTTTTCTTCTCTTCTTTCTTCCATCTGCTGTAATACCAGCTGTCTGCTCCCATTTATTCTGAACTGTACTGCACTATGATAATTTACATTTAAAGTTGCCAGTAGAAGGAAAAATAAATCTAATTACATCACCTTTATGGTGATGTACAACAGACCAACAGTGACTGTGATATGTGGAGTATGTGTTCTAAAACAGCCCAAGGCTGCATCTGTAATAGTGTCCTCCTGGCCCTCTCAGAGTAGGATAGTTGTTTTCCTGCTTCTTGGCTGGAGCTGACTGTAACATCAGGTTCTGTGTCTTCCTCCTTACTGGGCTATTTTATTTATTTTTTTTACCAAGCAGAGAAATACAGCTCCATTTTTCAGCAGCAGCCGTGCTCTCAATGTAGTTCAATTCTGCCAATGTTAGCATGACAAAATAATGGGAGTTGGTCTTGCAACAGACTACAAATACCGCATATGTTATCAATGTGCTATGTGAGGGACTTGCATCTTTCTCACTCCATGTACACAACTGTCTCTGTCGTCCTACCAGTGCAGTGAGTTTAATGGCGCTTGTTGTCCAGACCATTTTACTTATGTGTTGCAAAGTTCAGAGGAAAATCTTGCATTACATTGTGAGTGATGTACTGAACACAGTACAGGACATTCACTTCACGTTTTCAACATAGAATAAAATTGGAAATTTTCAGCTCAAGTGACTAGTTTCAAAAAAATACTCGAACTGCCTCAAAAAAAATGGTTGCAAATTGGGTTGTAGTTTGCTGCAAATTAAACTGGGTTCACTTTATTTCTGTTTTTTTCCACAAACAAGAAAATTGGACCGTTGTGCTTTACCAATCTTCTATCAAGAAATGAAATGTGTTTTCAGGACTAGCTTATCTGCTCTCAACAGTAACACTTCTAGCATCCTCAGCATTTCTCCAGATACAGCTGAACGATGTTAAATAGAAGCAGATTTCAGGTCTTCACTGTCAAATATTTGATGCCGACAACAGCCATTGCTTATTTTAGCTTAACATTTGTTCAATTTCTTATTACCACTCAGCTATATGCACACACACATACACTGTACATACCGCTAGAGAATTTACATTTGCTCAGCAGGTCCATCTAACTACCTTCCATCAGAGATCAGTAAA
This sequence comes from Arrhamphus sclerolepis, assembly GCA_037176975.1. Lineage (NCBI taxonomy): Eukaryota > Metazoa > Chordata > Actinopteri > Beloniformes > Hemiramphidae > Arrhamphus > Arrhamphus sclerolepis. The sequence goes on from JBAMYA010000006.1 coordinate 3,772,756, forward strand.
CTACTCCCAAAAGTCTTGGGGAGAAGACAGATCAACGTATCCTTGTAGAGGGTCTCTATGGGCTTAACAGAGACAATGTGACAGTCTGGATAATAAACGGCAATCGTTTGAATCAGTTTTGATATCAGCAGTCAACAGTACAAGTCAAGACTTGTACTTCCATGATGGTATCTCTAGTTTTAGGGTGGATGATGCCCAACTCATTTGCAAATTGTAAGAGACGTCTGGTAAGCTTGCTATAATGATAAAGGAAGATATTTATGATAATGTGTATCTGTCTAATGTTAGGCTACAGTCGTTGAATTCCATTTTCATTATGTTGGCATCTTTCTCCACAACTCTGTCCTGTTGACTGGTTTGCATCACTCGGAATACATGTCATTGTTTGTTGCTGTGATTGGTTGTTGCTGTGATTGGTTGTTGCTCTAACCATCTGCATGTAGAGGCAGTTTCAGAGGCAACAGTTACATCCCACCCCCGCCCCCCACTTATTAATGGTAGTCGAGGTAACATGCTTAATTAATTGTGACATTGATTTCATGTCATATGGCCCAGTCCTAATCTGTTTTTTCTTTAATATATATTTCTATATGCATGTTGTGGTGACATCATCAGGTTAGCACCAGTTTTTTTTTTTGGTTTATCCATCTTATTGACTGGTGATCTAAATATGATGACGAGCATTGAGAGCACGAAACAACATCAGAAAAGAAAATGACACCATTATCGTCTAATTTTCCTTCAAATCTGATAGGCTCCTCTTTCTGCTTTTTATAGTTCTTTCATATTATTTAAACCACAGATAAGCAGATAACAATCAGTGGCCAATTGATCAAAGCAATATTTGTTTACTGTGACTCATCTGGCCACAAGCTGGGTATTAAATTGAAAATCAAAGCACATTTCGTATCCCATGAACGCTCATAACATGATTGAGGGTGTAATCTTTGAATTGCCTTTGGCTGTGTTACTGAAAACCTGGAACTCGGTTGTCACAGAACCTCAAAGTGAAAAATTTGTTTTGTTTTGTAAATGCAACCGTCTAATCTTAGCTTACAGAAACCCATTAATGTGCTGTGAATAATTCAGGTTGCTCCATTACAGGTTTCTTTTAAGTTTTTAAAAGAAATGTCTAAGCTTCTGTATTGTAAATGGTTTTAGGTTGAGGATCAGTACACCCTGAAGAAATAAAGCTTTTAGTCACTCTTTAAACTGCCTCTGTCACACCTTCTTTGCTGCTCCTGTCTGGTTTATTACTAAAGCCGTTTTCTCTTTCTCCAGGCAGTGAAGAGCTAAAGAGGATGGCTCACTCTAAAGCTCGAGCCACAGACGGGAAGGTGACTTACCCCCCAGGGGTCAAGGAGATCTCTGACAAAATCTCCAAAGAGGAAATGGTCCGCAGGCTCAAGGTCGGTGTCTTATTTCACTCTGCAGTCACATAGGCTGGATGATATGACCAAGACTTATTATATTTGGCATTTTCCTGCAATTTTCATCTTCTACTTAACACATAAACACATCATTATCAGCAGATTCAGTAAAGCGCAGCAGTAAATTACTAAAAGACTTTTTTCATATTATATTATTTCATCGGTTATTGGAAGACAAATGTCTGTCTACTAGATGTTAGATCATTGGTCCAGCAATCACTCAAGCAATCCTTAATCTCTCAACGTAGGCTAACCGACATGCAGAAACTATAACCAACGTCTCGGTTGTATCAAATTATATTTTAATTATATCATTTGTTTGACATATTCAATAAATTACCATAAATAATTAATCTATTAACATCTTGATTCTCTGGTAGCCAATCCATGTGTGAAAGTGATGTCTCACTGAATCAGTCTTTCACAGTTTGACCCTGATGAACGTTGTTATCTTGGAACATGTTTGTACCATCAGGGAAGAAAAAATAACCTGGTCATTCATTATATTCAGGTAGTCAGCTGACCTCATAACGTTGCTGAACCTAGACCTGACTAGCTGCAGGAACCTCAGATCATAGCAACGGCACAGGCTTGTACGGTAGGAGCATGATGAGAGCATCACTTCATCAGCCTCTCTTCATAAGCTGATGCGCCCATCACCCTGGAGCAAAACCAGTAAAACTGGACTCATCAGACCACATGACCTTCTTCCATTGAGGTCTGCCGGTGATATGACCAGCAGTCATACTGGAAGCCCTAGCTCAAAGCATGATACACACGTGTATCTGGCGCTGTTGTTGCTAGGCTACTGTGCTGATGTTTATGTTATTTCATGGTGCATTTCTATTGGTTGGCTAGCTTACAGATCGTAGAGGCAGCGACAGGCTGTCACACTCTGAGGTGATTCCTCCAAATTTCTGACAGTCTTTGATATCTGTCGCAGCCCATCCTCCATCTTTGCTCCTGTCTCATTGTGAGATCTACCACCACCATTTTGGATCTACAATAGACTATATAGCTATAAATAACATAGTCTCTTTCTAGCATAGCCTATATATTATTAGCCCATGGCACGCATCCCTGATGCAAAAATTTTAAATCTTTTGGTCCCTTTAAAATATAGGCGGTCTATTTTTGATTCTATTTATTCCTTTATTTATTTTAAACAGTATGTTCAAAAGACAGCTGGGACCCTCCTGGCTGAAAGCCCAGACACAAACCACAGGCTGTTGCTTTACTTATTCAGTATAACCCACCTGTTTTTCAGATGGTTGTGAAGACCTTCATGGACATGGACCAGGACTCTGAGGAGGAAAAGGAGCTCTATCTCAACCTTGCCCTTCACCTTGCCTCGGACTTCTTTCTCAAACACCCAGACAAAGATGTACGCCTGCTAGTGGCCTGCTGTCTAGCGGACATATTTAGGATTTATGCCCCTGAGGCGCCCTACACTTCTCCAGATAAACTCAAGGTACGATGATAAAGGCTCAGCTGCATTTTTCTTCATTTGATCTATAGTTTTGATTCCATTATTTTAGGTTAAATTATATTTCTATTACATAATCTTAATAGTATTTAATCCAATTCATCTTACAAAGATGTAGTTTTGTCTAATTAGGTCTAAAACATGTGGTTTGATATCTGGCAAATGTCACATTCTTGTCCCCCATCTTTTTTTAAAGCATTTACTATGTGTTGTTTCCCATTTGTAGGACATTTTCATGTTCATAACAAGACAGCTCAAAGGACTGGAGGACACTAAAAGCGCCCAGTTCAACAGATACTTCTACCTACTGGAGGTGTGTAAATCTGGGCCAGTGGTGTTATTTACTGAATTTGAATCAAATGCACAATCTTACATCTTGAGTCTGAAACTATCTGTATTGCAACAAGTTTGGTTTTCAACAATGTTTCATTTTAGCTTTTGCAAAACCATAGATATGTGACAGCTATGCAAAATCTTAACTGTAAATAGGAGACTTATTATGTAGACTTGAGGCTTTGATCACATAAGTTAGGAACTTACTCTTTAGTGAAGGATGGAACATGTTTCTATTGCTTAAACCTTTTTACAGATTGATCATTTGACTATTTATAGGCATAATATAAGTGTGGATTAGATATGTTTTTTTTTTGTTTTTTTTTAAATAGGATCAAATATGTTTATAGTGTGCCCTGTGATGGACTGGCGACTGGGAAATAGTGGGTATAGATGATAGATGGATGTTTATAGTTTGTAAAATACAATCATTTTATACAAAATAATTCCTTCATTGGGATCTTAAAGCATCAGGTCTGGTGAAATCTGCAGTGTTTTGGATAGAGACCTTCATGGCACACATTCATGAAGCGCATCGAGCGAACTAAAAGGCACTATATAAGTTTGTTATTGTAGCGTTGTTGGCACTGTCCTCTACCCCTCCCCTCTTAGTGGTCATTTGCAACCCGCTTCGGTCTGTTAAACTTTGTTCTTGTGGCCTTTATGTTTCTTGTTTCCATTACGTGGCACACTGAATTTATTTAAACAAGGTACTGTAAGATAAGTCTGATTATTTGATGTTAGTTTTAAACCCACAGGCATAAAAGAAGTTGAACTAAGATTTATTTTTTCTTTCACCTTGCCTGTGTGTATGCTAGTCTGTGCAGTTTAGAAATTGCTTGAATGAGCAATGTGCTGTCTACCCCAAGTACAGAACCACTTCCTAGGAGGAGATTTTAAACATTCATGAAGTGGAGAGATACAAATTGATTGAACAATCCATTGCCAAAGTACTCATAGAACACCTCTTGTCCAGTCAAATGCAGCATTTTTGAATTTAATTGACATATATGGCTTTGATAGACACTTCTACAATCCAACGGGGACACTTGTAAAATAGACAAGCCAGCAGTGGGAATTCTTCAAATGTTTTTTTTCTTATTGTATATAAAGATGAAATAAACATCTATACACTGTATCTTAATAAACTATAATTTTTTGTGAGGCAAATTCCCTCTGCCCCATGCACATGTCTCTGTCCAACAAAGCGTTTGAGGATTTTTGAATGCAAAATAAAAGAAAAGGAAATCATTAATTTCTCTATATCAAGAAAACAGTGCGCGAGACAACAGCAGCATTTCTATTATTTGAGACACCTGTGTCAGGAATCCCCCACGCCTTCACAGCACCATCGGTGCTCATCAACATCCAGAGTGGCTCCGCTCTGTCAGTAGATCAAGTCCATTTAAACAAACCATTGGCACTTTTAAGAAACGCCATCTGAAGCTTAAATATGCAAATTGCACATGAATTGCTATAAAAATGTTATATTTTCCCACTCATTTAAACAAACGCTACACATAGTCGTAGTGTGCAGAGAGAGTGGGGAAGATGTGCAGCAAAGGGTCACAGGCTGGGAGTTCAACTTGCGTCCTCTGCAGGAGGACTGCATGCTCCGTACGTGGGTTACGCAATGACCCGGAGGCAGAAGATTTTGTTTTTATCCATGAAGATTTCAGAACTACTAACATTTTCGTGAATGCACAAATCTGTTCTGCTTGTGTTTCATGAAAGAGGCTCATTGTGTGTCGAAAACTCTTGTTACCTCAGCATCCAGAACAAAGCTGAGCTACGACCCAGTAGCGCCGATCAGCGCACTGTCATATTTTTCTACGGCTAAAGTGTGCCAAGAGGTGACATGTGAACCATCTTGCTACAGGAAAAGTACCCTCTTGCCGCAGGGTTGTAGCCTCGGATGCCCATGTTTAATGTCTTCCTCCAAATTCACATCTGTCAAGCTTGTGTGTAGCTGTTACAGAGGGATGCTGCAGCAGGAGCTCATAGACTTGTACAGAGGGAAAGCTTTATTGTATTTTTGTTTTCATTCTGCAGTGCTGCATATGTTGCTGCACATTATTATATCATAATGCTGTAAATATGTGTGGGAATTTCCTGCATAATAACATATATATTTGTGTTGTACAGCAGCATTTAAACCCTGGTTCTTCCTCCTCTGTAGAGGTTAGCAGTGTACCAGTCAAGAAGGAAAAGACAATGTTCTGCGAATATTTTAGTTGCTGGAGCCATGATGTATTTAACATTTTAGAAATGGCAATGAGGATGCTTACAAGGTTACTGGGAACCGCTTTATCTACACAGAGCTTATGCTTGAGGATGGCCTGTTGACCTACTGGTTCAGCATTGCTTCTAATGAATATTCGATTTTCTTAGCACTTGACCTCTGGTCTCTGAATATATTGTTTTCATAGGCTAGATACATTGGTGTACTTAATTTGTGTAATTGTATTTTCTGTAAATAGCTAATGAAAACCAAGTGCACCTCTATCATGCATTTAAATAGGCCCCATGTCCTCTAACTTATTTGAAATTGTTATAATCTGGATTTGTTGATATTAATTTCAAGAAATGACCATTTGTAATACAAGTTATATCCATCGTAATGAATCTACAGAGAATAAGTAATTAAATCTGCAGCTGCTTTTTGCGGCAGAGATTCATGTTGATTTTAAGATCAGCTTCTGCAGCCTTCAGCTTTTTAATGTTTTGATTTATATTTACTGCTTTGATTGTTTCTGGTTGGAGAAGGCAGCTCCCACCAATGGAAAAAAACATTTGAAATCCCTGCATGTGTGATCTGTACAGTAGCTTCTCCTCTTGGCAACAAACTGGTGAACATGTTGGATTGTTTAACAGCTAAATATTTCTCCCACTGGTTTTCTGTGACCAGAGTTGGAGCTTAAAGGAGGAGACACAGAAACAACTCCAAAATAATGATGATTTCTCTGGAACTTATGGATGTCTAAATAAGAAACAACATGCCAAAACCTTTAAAATATCAGCTTTCTACCATCACAAAGTGATAAAAGATTTCTGTTACAGAGGACTTAAGTGACATTTGATCAAGATTAGTGTATAAAATCAACTCAAACAGAAACATGACCATCCTTCGCTTCCCTTTCTAAATTCTACTCTCACTGCTCATTTTCTGCCTCTTCTTTCTTTGTGCAGAACATAGCTTGGGTGAAGTCCTACAATATTTGCTTTGAGCTTGAAGACAGCAATGAGATATTCACCCAACTTTACAGAACACTCTTCCAGGTCATCAAGTAAGTCTTTTTGAAAAGCTTATCATTATGGTGTTACGTTCACCCGGATTTTAGTTTGGGCAAACAAACATCAGCCCCCAATGACAGCGCAAAACTGCTGTGGCTGCCTGGCTTGTCTTTGCTGCCACATTGTGAAACGGGATAGTAGCTTCCCAATTATTCCTTTTTGAAGGGCCTCTCTCTCTTCCCTTCTTTTTCTCCTGACCCCAACTCCTCATTTCAATCTGCTGAACACAACCTTGGGGGCTGAATTCTGCAGCACAGAATTTGGCTCTTTGCCACTGAAAGTAAATTATGGTGGTGTGTGTCAAGGTTATGCCGATGCAATCTCTCTCACTCTTTTTTTTTAACTTAAAAACTCAGCTTTCTATTTAAAATAGTATCAGAAGGTCTGGGTGAATGCATCCTTCGTTTGTGTATGTACTCGAAATGCAGTCACTGAGACGCACGTTAAGGTAACAGGCTTCTCCTATTGAAATGCAGATCGTTATTAGGTGGGTGTACTTAACATGTAATTACACCTTCTTTACGTGATCTCTGCACTTTTACTTATGTGGACTATTTAAATGATGCTTGTGTGCTTTCATGAGAAAGTTTGTGAAAATAAAATATCTGGAAAATGTAATTTTAGCTTTAAAAAAAAAACCAGAAATCATTAAACATGCCTGTGTCAAATGGTTAAAAGGATTCTTATTTAAAGTCCCATCAGTTTCAAGTTAATCAGAGAGAACCGGTGTTGAATTTTATGCATGAAGTTATGCAAAGTCCTTGATCTTTGACCTTTTGTGCATTGTTTCCTTAGCAATGGCCACAACCAGAAGGTGCACATGCATATGGTGGATCTGATGAGCTCCATCATCTGTGAGGGCGACACTGTATCACAAGAGCTCTTGGACACTGTTTTGGTCAACCTGGTGCCTGCACACAAGGTATGTTTACTGGGAGCAGATGCATGAACACATGAATACAGGCACAGAAGAAAAGAAAAAAAAAACCACAACACTGTTCAAGTGAGCATAAGTGAAGGAGAGGCAGATCACGCTTTTCTTGTCAAAGTACCAAAGAAATGAAGCCGTTCACCTTTTACATTCAAATTTACAAACATGCTACTTAGAAAGAAAATGAAAGTAGAGACCACTCAGTAAGGGACCATCTGAAGTCACTTAACATCATCAGTAGACTTGATGCCAGTACAAGTTTCCATACCCTGTAATTCAGTGAGACCCCTGCAGATAAGAAGAGGAAAAGCAGCTTAAATGTTCAAGATCATTTTGGACAGGAGTGTCTGTTTACTGTGAAGACGTCCACCAGGAAATGGGAAGAAAAGACCTTACCTTCATCTGTTTGAAGTTGATGTAATCTTTTCTCTTTTTAGAATTTGAACAAACAAGCATACGACCTGGCCAAAGCTCTGCTGAAGAGGACCGCTCAAGCGATTGAACCATATATCACCAATGTAAGATTCCATCATTGATGCCATCTAGTCCAAAAGTCTGAAATAACACTTTTCTGAGTTATGGTGGTGCATTTTGTGATGCAAACTTTTATGTCTGCTTATAATTCTTCTAGTTTATAAACCTGACCCAATGCTAGTAATATCTTGGCACTGATATTGAGAAGGAAGAAGAAATTAAAAAGCCATATGGATGCACCTTCTGGGGATAAAATATGTGATGTATTAAAATATAGAATGATTCAGTCATGGCATTTTTGCATTTTTAAAGTAATATTTGGGTTTAATAGAGGCTACCTGAGTAAAACAGAATACAACTTTAAAGGTGGCAGCACACACAATCATCCAGGGCTTTTTAGATTTGTGCTTTTCTGGTCTTCTCTCTGTGCTAGTGGCTTCCTCCTGTTATCCCAGGCAAAGTAGACAGCATCATCCCTCGCGTAGCCATCTTTTCCTCGTCAGTGAAGGGAACCTAGCTTGGAATTTGTTTGTGAATCAGTCCTTTCCTTTTGGCCACCTAAGCATGTCACATCAGCGATGAAGTGACAGATGTGCAGCTTTTGTTCTTTTGGAGCTACGTGATGTACGCTTTGTAGCATTGGAGTAGTATGATGATAGAAACTGGTAATAAAATTAATAATCTGCATCGCTTGCTTTGGCTTGATTTCTTTACCAGAAGTGAACACGTCAGCAAAATCCCCAAATGCAACGCATTTATTTTTATTTTTTTGCAGTACTCAGGCAGGCTCTATTGAGAAAGCAGTGGAATAAACTAGCTGCTGGAGTGATAGTTTTTGAGGCTATTCTCCAAACCTGTGGACCGCGCTTTCAAGCTGACAGAAAAAAAAAAGAAAGTTCTCATTCTGTACCCAATCTTTAAACTCACCACGTGCCACAAAAATCACTGTTGCATTTACGGATCATTGAGTGCTGTATGCATAATCTCTTAATGGCCATTAACATAAAATAATAACTAGAGCTCTAACTATAATGATAATGATGTTAGCGTCCACGCTGGTCAACAATGATCCCTACCATGCATCAGGTGCTGCAGCTTTACTCGGGCCACAAGGTTTCTTACAAGAAGAGTTACTAGTCCATTAGGAGAGTCGTCTTTTTCGTAGTGTTATATGAGCGGCAGGAATTTGATGATACTGGTAATTGGCAAACTGGAAAACAAAGACTAAAATGACTGAGAGCAAACTTCCTTTTTTGTTTTTTTTACTTGGGTGCTAGAAGTCTCACTTTTCTTTTCTTTTTTTTTTTAATGTGCAATACAAGGCCTGACTGTATACTAATGGACTAGCGACCCTAATGACATTGTTTTCCACTATCATTGTTACTATCGTGCGGTGGAGCCGTCATCTTTCGAACTGGAATGATAACTGTGACAATCTATTTTAAGATATTCATAGTTTTTGTCCTTGATGTAAATAGCCTTATTAATTTTTTTATTGTCTTCTTCATCAGTTCTTCAACCAGGTGCTGATGCTGGGGAAGACCTCCGTCAGTGATCTGTCCGAGCATGTGTTTGACCTCATCCTGGAGCTTTACAACATAGACAGCCACCTGCTTCTGTCAGTTTTGCCACAACTGGAGTTTAAACTCAAGGTAGATAAAAAAAAAAATATATCAGTTTCACACCCTCCTGCACCGTAGTAGTGTATTTGCCAGAATTAGGGCAATCATTTATTTATTTTTTATTACATTTCATTATTATGTTAATAGCTGTGGCAGCTCTAGACACAGCAGTAACAGTGTTTATATTAAAAACAAACATTTCAACAATTTCTATTCTGTATTCATACTATTTTAAAAGAAATGTAGCCTTTAGATTATTAGAAATAATAAGTGGGCCATGTCTGTGTTTTACAAAGCCCCTTTCAGAGTGTATCCACACCACAGACCAAAAGGCTGAAATCTCACACCAATTACACACATATTTTGCTTTTTCTGCAGGTTTGTTGATTCATGGCACAAAAAGAAAGCAGTCAGCCAGTCAGCATATTGTTTCCTCTGCAGTGTCTCATAAAGTTGCCCTGCTGATAGATAATGCTCATTAACTTTTCAGGGTGAATGTAGATCACTGCAGTCTCCTCAAAATAATAGCTATGATAAAATCTCTGCCCCACAGACTATACATATGCACGCTCCCTTTCACTCATGCCGCCTCGTTTCTGCTTTTCTTCTCCCATGCTCGCTCTTTCCCTCTTCCTACCCCCATCTTGCTTTATCTTTGCTGTTCCTCCCTTTTCACGGCTTACACCAAATCAAGATTGATACCATTGAAACTGCAGCCCATTGTGTGTTATGGAAATGGTAATGGTCCTGATGTAGTTATTGTAAACGACTTGGCACATCTGTCCAATCAACGCCGCCACATTCAGGGCATCATTCTCTCCGTCTCTCTCCGTCCTTCTGTCTCTGCAGAGTAATGATAATGATGAGAGGCTGCAGGTGGTGAAGCTGTTAGCTAAAATGTTTGGAGCCAAGGACTCGGAGTTGGCTGCACAGAACAAACCGCTCTGGCAGTGTTATCTAGGCAGGTGGGTTTGAGTATTCTGGCCTTAGCATTTACAGATCTTCAAAGCCCGAATAAAGCCTCCTTAACCTGTTTTGAACTGTTCATTACTGCTTCAGATACATTATTGACTGTTTTGATTATTTTTTTACAACATTAAATATATACAAGTTGATATTTGTAGACATATAGTGAATATTCCTTTGTTGCTGCTGGACAGGGAGTCACATTGAAGGCTTTCTGGGTGCTCTGTTACCATGTTGCAAATCCCAACTGTCTTATTTTTGCAGGTCTGCAGTCGTTTTTAAAGGAATTGCTGAATTTAACATGCATTTATTTTCCCCCATAGGTTTAATGACATCCATGTGCCTATCAGATTGGAGTGTGTTAAGTTTGCTAGTCACTGTCTCATGAACCACCCAGACCTGGCCAAAGACCTCACTGGTAATTCTGTCTGAATCCACTAACTTTGAAGATGATTACATTTCAGGAAAATATGTTTTTATGTTTTGAGAAATCTTATCACCATGTGTTATTTTGTTTCTGTGGAGAGGTTAGGCCTCAAACTGTTCCTCAGAAATTACAACGCTGTTATTGATTTTTCATAAAACCCTACTTAGGAAAGAATACAAACAATAAAGCTACAATGAACTTTAAAAGAAAATTGACCGTTGACTGAATACCATTGCTTCAGCGGGTTGATGAAGCCATTGTTGCTGCTTATGAAAAGGGTTTTTAGAACTGACATGTCCTCTTACAACCCTTTTTTTTTTTTTTCCCTTGCTCTCTTCTCAGAATATTTGAGGGTCAGATCACATGATCCAGAGGAGGCTATTCGCCACGATGTCATTGTCTCTATAGTAACTGCTGCTAAGAAAGATTTGTCCCTAGTCAATGATGCATTGCTCAATTTTGTAAAGGAGAGAACATTGGACAAGCGAGTAAGTGTACAAATATTATAAAAAAAACATAAATGTTTATATGTTTCAAGTAGGTTCTGCTGATAAAACCTCATCGTATGATATTTTGGGAACACTCGCAACTGTACTTCTTTGTCAAATTAGTTAACTAGTTTCCATGATTATCAATGTCTCCTTTATTATTATCCTGTGATCAGTGGCGTGTGCGTAAGGAGGCTATGATGGGCCTGGCATCGATCTACAGGAAATACGCACTGCAAGGAGAGGGAGGGAGAGAGGCCTCTAAACAGATTTCCTGGATCAAAGATAAACTGCTTCATATCTACTACCAGAACAGCATTGATGACAGGTTTGTGTGTGCATGGATCCCTGAATTTATTTAGAAAAACATCAAAAGGCCCTTATTCCTTTTTTGAAGCATTTACATACCAGAGTCTGTTAAAAACAGCAAAAATAATCAAGCAAGTTGATTTTTTTTTTTTTCTTCTATTCCTGCATTTTCTGATTAGACTCTGAGTTTACTGAATCGATTTCTCTTTATTTGTGCAGTCACAGCTTTTTGCATTTGTGAGTAAAAAGCTGCGCTGTGACATTACTTGTTGTTCTGCGGATAATCAGAAGAATAATAACATCAAAAGATGAAAAATGGCACATATCCCAGAGCCACAACAACACTGAGGACACTCCTCTCTGTGTTTAAGTGAAAAAATGTAATAAATGAACTGCGCACTATATCTATGCAATCTGAAATAAATAAATGATCTGATATAAATATGTATCTACATACATATTTATACATTTCCTTCTGGTTTTCTTTAGGACTTCCTCCTTCTATCTGTTAGGAATTCTTTATATGTACATATATATGTATATAAATAGATATAATGTATCATAATTCCATTATACTCTTGTATGTAATAACATTAAAGACTCTGATTCTGGTCACACTGAAATATTTCACAGCAGCTTTCACCCGTTTCAAATACCAGCAGTAATGAACTAAATGGGGAAGTAATTTTTCAAACTCCAGCCATATGTCACTGCATTTTGACCACAAATCACTCAAAGCAGATCTAGGTCTTTTATCACACTACAGTAGCCTTCAGACATACTAATTTGAAGACGTTGCAGCTGTTTTCATAGACAAACCAAATCTAGTCTTGTCTACTCCAGTCTAGTCTGTTCTGTCCACACTTTAGTTTGGACTAGAAATTTTCAATTAGTCGCACGTCTCCACCTGCAAATTATTCTAAATAGAAATAAATAGAGAGTAGCTTTACCTATTATGAGACACTGGAATCCCCCAAGAACGCTACAGTCTGACCAAACCACAGAAGAATTTCCTTTAAATCTTCTGGGTGCACTTGAGCTGCTCTTTGCCAACAGGAAAATTCTGCACTAGAAACTTAAAGTTCCTGAATGTGAAAGTGTTTATTTTATAAAAGCTGAGAACTGCAGTGATTTACATGCAGGATAAATTCTTCCTTAAACTCAGACCTTTTTTTTTTTCTCAACTTGTTCCCCTTGTACTTGTTCTTGGTTTACAAAGACCCATCAATCATGTTGAACAGTTGACTGTCTGATAAAATCAGTCTTTTAACTAATTTCTAATGGTCGCTTTAATTGCACAGGTTGCTGGTGGAGCGGGTCTTTGCCCAGTACATGGTTCCTCACAATCTGGAAACCGCTGAAAGAATGAAGTGTCTTTACTACCTGTATGCCACTCTAGACACAAATGCTGTCAAGTGAGTTTTTCCACTATTTTATTTTATTTTTTTGGTAAATGTGTGCATGGTTAGACAACATTTGCATGATCTGAGAAACATTTGGGAGTTGAGTTATAAGAAATTCTAACTTGTTTGAGCAAATGTAAAGAAAACATGCTGTGTTGCCGTATTAACTGTAGCTTCTTCTTATTCGTGTCATTGGCAGAGCTTTGAATGAGATGTGGAAGTGCCAGAACTTGTTAAGACACCATGTCAAAGACTTGCTGGACCTGATCAAAAAACCCAAGGTACCTCAGTGATGTAGGCCGCATCACATTAGCAGCAGGTTGACAGATGTCCTGGTATTCCTTGATTCTAAACTGTTCATTGGTTGTAAATTTGTTGTAGTCCGAGGCATCAAGCAAGGCTGTATTTGGCAAAATCATGGTGATTACAAGTAAGTCTTGTCACTTACTAACTTATCCTACTACATGGGTCTGTCAGTATATCTTGAATTTATAATGATGGATGTAAATCTATTCCATACTGAAAATAGTTCCTTTTTGTGTAAACAGGGAACCTGCCAGACCCAGGCAAAGCTCAGGACTTTGTCAAGAAGCTGGCTCAGGTCCTGGATGATGATGAGCGAATCAGAGATCAGTTGGAAACTTTGGTCAGCCCCACCTGCTCTTGCAAGCAAGCGGAAGTCTGTGTGGTCAGTATTGAAATTTCTATAGTCGTCGTCAGTAAATGTATGTGTCAAATTACTAATTAAGTTAAAACTGTGCTTTAAAAGTGCATGTAAACGTTTGAGACTGGGGTAGTAGAAAAATCACATTCTAAAAGTCTTGACTACCACATCCAGATAAGCAAGGCAAGTTTATTTGTAAAGCACATTTCATACACAAAGCCAACTAGTGCTTTACAAGGCGTTTAGATGATGGTAATGTACCTAGGAGGCAAATAACTCCAATATTCTATGTATTGATTTCAACAGACCCATCTGGCTTAGGAGCTCTGTGCATGCAGTTCCCAACCTGGACTTTTAACCAGGTGTAACAGAAGCCTATAACAACAGAGGCTAACAACCAGTGTAAAAAAGAGTAAATCTTACTGGACATGTTACCAGTTTACTGCCAGCTAAATTGTTTATACGTTGTTATGGTCTACAACATAAGTGGCCAAGCAGATGCTACACTTAAAAGCTGTAAAGACCACCTACTGCAGCCAGGTTAAAAGTCCTTTAGTGAATAAATCATTTCGCCTCCAAATCTTCTGTAGTCGGACAAGAACATTGTCCAGTTAAATGATAGATCAAGATGGAGCCAACGTAACTGTTTGTGTAAATGTGCCGAGATAAGGGGTCTCCAAATGAAACCTGTCGTTGTTGTATATTTCTCAACTATTTTTCACATTCTCAGCGAGACATCACAAAAAAACTTGGCAGCCCCAAACAACCCAGCAATCCTTTCCTGGAAATGGTGAAGTTCCTGTTGGAGAGGATTGCTCCTGTACACATCGACACAGAGTCCATCAGGTACTGCTTTGGTGTGAGGAGACGAAACTACAAGTTATTCCAATAATACAAATACTGTAAAAATGTTTAGTTTTTGATGACAGGATTCAGTGATTTGTGATTTATATTCTCATATTCCTCTCTTTTTTTTTGTCTTTTCATCGCTGCTGTCATTGCTATCAGTGCTTTGATAAAACAGGTAAACAAATCTATAGATGGGACAGCTGACGATGAGGATGAGGGTGTTCCCACCGAAGAGGCCATCAGAGCAGGACTGGAACTGCTTAAGGTAGAAACTCAGTTCCGCTCTGAACGTTCTGTTTTGTTCATGTGTTAGTTCACTATTTGAACCTGTAAGGAGAAAAATATACATTATATGCTGTATGTGAATCTATGATAATAAAGTATAAATTAAATTCTTAAATTTCATCCCACGCAGGTGCTGTCGTTCACACATCCAGTGTCATTCCACTCTGCAGAAACGTTTGAGTCCTTATTGGGCTGTTTGAAAATGGACGATGAGAAGGTGGCAGAGGCTGCACTGCAAATCTTCAAGAACACAGGCAGCAAGATGGAAGAGAGTTTTCCTCACATCAAGTCGTACGTTTCATCACAGGATCAGTGCCCGTTTTATTTTTCTTTTCTTAATTTTTCTAACATTTATAGCTCAAATTGGCATTAAGCCAACGAACCCCTAAAAGGACACATTACACTCATTGTAACTGAAGGCTATACTTTTCTTTTCGTTTCTTTTCGTTTCTTTTTTTTTAACTGATTTTCGATGGTGGTCTCATGCCCTCTCCCCAGTGTTTTACTGCCCGTACTGCAAGCCAAAGCTAAGAGAGGGCCTCCTCGCCAGGCCAAGTACGCCATCCACTGCATCAACGCCATGTTCAGCAACAGAGACACCCATTTTGCCCAAATCTTTGAGGTCAGTCGCCTCTCGATTTTATATGTTTGTACAAATTAAAGGTAAAAATTTGTTTTTTCTTTGTATGTTTTTGTTAGCATGAAACCTGAATGAATAGAAAGGATACACAATGCTTCTTGTTAGAACATTAAATTATTAATACACTAATTTGCTATTTGAGTGAAATTAATGAGTTCTCCTAAACCAGGTTTATTTTTGGTGTCCAGTAAATCTGCATGTCTGTATCTTTGTTCCTCCAGCCCCTACACAAAGGCCTGGACCCTGCTAACTTGGAGCAGCTCATCACTCCATTGACCACACTGGGTCACCTGGCCCAGCTGGCCCCAGAACAGTTTGCCGCACCACTAAAATCTCTTGTCGCCAACTTCATTGTGAAGGATCTGCTCATGAACGACAGGGTAAAAATGTGCTCATCGTGTATTCCACGTTCAAACAGAGAGCCTCTCCAAAAACACGGAGACTGTTCATCCCTGCTCATATGAAATAAGCTTACGGAATTACTTGCATCCTTCGCAGATCCCAGGGAAGAAGACAACCAAACTTTGGGTGCCTGATGAAGAAGTGTCTCCAGAGACTTTAGCTAAGGTCAGTGATGAGTCATTGTGGATCTTTGTACGAACTGTCTCTGTGTTCAGGTTCTGATGAATGCCTTCAGTCAGAAATGCTAATAATATATCACCGTCTTGCTTTAGTTGTGTACCAACACAGAGATGTATAATTCTGCACACCATTATACCACTGGTGCGTTTGTGCTCATTCAGATCCAGGGCATAAAGCTGATGGTGAGGTGGCTCCTCGGAGTGAAGAACAACCAGAGCAAATCAGGCAACTCCACACTGAGGATGCTGACTGCTATTTTACACAGCGATGGAGACCTAACAGAGCAGGGCAGGATGGGGTAAATGAAAAAAAAAAAATCTTGTTCTAATTAGACAAAGCCAATTTTGTGTGTGAAAGCCCCTTGAGCACTTTTAAGAAATTAAGAAGTTGTAGTCAAGTAACACATTGAAATTGAATTGTTACTGCAGCCTCCTGGGGGATGTCGGGCCGTAATTTTAAGCATATATGTAGATAGATTTTTTCTTTTTTTTAATCTATTAATATATTTGCCTATTATTGCCTCCATGTCTTTCATCCTTCAGTAAACCGGACATGTCAAGGCTGCGGCTGGCAGCAGCGTGTGCCTTGCTGAAGCTGGCGCAGGAGCCATGCTACCATGAAATCATCACACTGGAGCAGTATCAGCTATGTGCCCTCGTCATCAATGTGAGAACGCCACAAACATCTTGTTATGCAAAGATTCTTCTCTGCAGGCTCTGCTTTCTGGTTTATGTGCTTGTAAAATTGTTTTAAAATGAAGTGGTCCACTGTCATTTTTCATCTAATCTAATCATAACTATCCTGTAATTGCCTTGGCTCCTTCTTTTTTTTTTCTCCTTCCTTGTCCATCTCATCATTGTTATTGTTCTCTGTGCGTCTTTCTCTCTTTTTTCCAGGATGAGTGCTACCAGGTGCGGCAGTGTTTTGCCCAGAAGCTCCATCGTGGCCTCTGCCGCCTCCGTCTGCCGCTAGAATACATGGCAATATTTGCTTTGTGTGCCAAGGACCCTGTTAAAGAAAGGAGGGCTCATGCTCGCCAGTGCCTGGTGAAAAATGTCAACATACGCCGAGAGTACCTCAAACAGCATGCTGCTATCAGCGGTAAAGAAGCTTAAAAAACAACAGCACACGTTTCAATGAAATGACTATTGCAGATTTACCAAAGCACACACAGAAAGGTGGTTCCACAGAGTACATTCTTGTTCATTTACTGAACTTTGATGGAAGGTTTAGAAATTGAATATTGGAAATATTGGTTGCATTTGATAAGGAAGCAACATGACTGCACAGAGGTAATACTCTCATCATTAGTGATGTTGGTGTAATATCGTCTGTGTATCAACAGACAAACTGCTGTCTCTTCTGCCGGAGTATGTGGTTCCCTACACCATCCACCTTCTGGCGCATGACCCAGACTACGTCAAAGTTCAGGACATCGAGCAGCTGAAAGAAATCAAAGAGTAAGTCATGACTGGAAGAGTCGCTATTTGTGGGGTTCGTGTCAGGAAGGGAGCCGATGTAATACAAATACCAAATCAATATGCAGAACACAATCCGCTGTGATGTGTTCCCCCCTAAAAGTGGAAAAGCCGTAAGAAGTTCCTTTGGCTTTTTGTTGGTGTTTGTCGTCAATTTAGGAGAAAGCGGATCCTGTCTATGAAAAAGCTGAGCAGTCTGGTTTCAGTCTGCAGCCATTTAGGACTGTAGACTGGGCTGGTTTTTATTGAATTTTGTTTGGGAGAGTGCAACTAAATATTACAACAACTGTGCAGCTTGGAAATCTGTCCCACATTTAGTTTTTCCAGGTGTGCGTCTTTTATCTGAAATCTGTAAATTAAAATCCAGGAAAACATTGAACAGGTGGTCTGTGTCTGCTCAGTAAGCAGCCTTGTTATCCTCTGAGGAATCAGCCACGTTTTTTTTTTTTCTTGAAACAATTGAGTCTGTAAAATAACGTGTTAGTTTAACATTTCAGGTAATTGTAGCATTTTTGTTGTTGTATCTACTGTTGGCATTTTTATTAAACGTGCAGTTTCTTGCCATAAGACAAACAAATAGGATTTGTTGCAAAACGTGCCGCCTAGTTCGGCCTGCAGAAGAATCCCAGTGTTTTATTTTAAAAGTAAAGTTTGCTAAAAACTGCTTCTTTTAGAGCCTCTACTCTGTGACATTTGCTGCTTAAAGTAAAGCATTTTGTTGAAACTGTCTGCTCATTTGAAAGGAATTCATTTATCAGTAATGCGGTCCAGGTGGTTAAACATGAAACGGTTGCGGTAAAGCTGCTTTAAGTGGTGCTTCTAATGTTTCCAGTTAGGAGCACCTGTTCTTCTAGTGAAAAGCGTTTTGGTCCGGAGCCTCCGCATTAGTCACGTCTCACATCTGCAGTACGTGGAGTCATGTCCACAAACCTGTAGTTAAAGAACACGTCATAATCAAAGTTCTGCGCACTGACAGCTTCTGTTCCTCTTAGAGCCTTATGGTTCGTCCTTGAGATTATTATGGCCAAGAATGAGAACAACAGCCACGCTTTCATTAGAAAGATGGTGGAAAACATCAAACAGACGAAAGATGCCCAGTCCCCCAACGACCCCAAAGACAACGAGGTAAACCTGCTTTTTGTTTTGTTTTGTTTTTTGTATTAAAGACATAGAGTCTGTATTTTGTTTTCACTGTCAGCGTGCTGACCAGATGTTTGCCTTCATCCTGCAGAAGCTCTACACAGTGTGTGATGTAGCCATGAACATTATCATGTCAAAGAGCACCACATACAGCCTGGAGTCCCCAAAAGACCCCGTGCTGCCCTCACGCTTCTTCACCAAACCAGACAAGGTTAGAATCTACACCTGGAGCTTGTAGCTTTATAAAGTACAAACAGCTGACTTATGCCATGATTGAAAAGAAAATATGACTTGGGTTTTCTGAGATTGTGCAAAAAGAAGAGCGGTTAAAAATAACCTCTCAAATCATCAGCTTGTTTTTGTTTTATTGTGTTTTTTGTTTTGTTGCTCTCTCTTCACAAAAAAAAAAAAAAAACGCCCCCCTGACTGGAGATTTCCCTTTGTTTCAGAATTTCAACAACACTAAAAATTACCTCCCACCAGAGATGAAAGCATTCTTCACACCTGGAAAAGTAAGGCTATCAAAACTAAAAAAAAACGTGGCTGTTGTGTGATCGATTCCCCCGTCCACACCAAACTTAAATTTCTCTCTCCTGCCTCCTCCAGCCCAAGTCAGCTAACGTTTTGGGTGCCGTAAACAAGCCGCTGTCATCGGCGGGTAAACAGCTCCAGAGTAAAGCCTCTCGCATGGAGACCACCAGCAACAACGACTCCTCGTCTAATCCAAGCTCCCCGCAACGCAGCAAGATCAGGTATGAAGGACATGACGCGCTTAAAATCCTGGTACTGATGCTCTTTTACCCAGCAACACTTGTAATCTCTGAACTGGAAGTGAAATCACCTCAGCACACCGACTGAAAATGTGCTACTTACATGACTGCAGGCAGCATGTAACTTTTGTTTCTTGTTATGTCATATAAAGTAAATAATTCCCATTTTTCAGACATGACAGCACAGAATTGGATCACAGTGAAAATGAGGACATCAGCCTGAAGAGGGCAGACAGTGTTGACAAGGTATGTGATGTCAGATGGATCAATATAAAATAAAAGCATTATATTTGCTTTGATGTGTTTTTTCTGTTTTCTTTTCCCTGAAAAACAAAATGCTGGAAATCAGCAAAGATGACTAAATTTGTCAAATAAATAATACACCTGTAGTTTACAAGGAAATGATGCGCTGTCAGCTGGAAAAATGGTGGTGTGTGTGTGTGTAGGGGGGTTCTATTTGCACAACCTTTTTTCCAAGAGGTAAAATAAAATGACTTTTACGTTGTGATGTAAATGGAAAAAGCTAGAAGATGATGCATTATGGATAGGAAAAATGACTCACTCACTCTGTTGTGCAGCAAAAATAAACAAAAGCGTCATTTGAAGTTACACAGTAGCTCGGGAGAGGCTGTGCAGCTGTTATCAGACTGAGTGCTGCTGGTTGTAAATACTCGTCTCCGTGTTTGAATCTGTTCTGCACACACCAGCTGGGGCTAAGACGGGATTACCAAATACAAATTGTGTAAACTGTCATAAATAGCAGCTTCACCCTCCCAGTTTATAGTATTTTTTTTTTCTCCTCTCCTCTAGAAAATGTGAAGAAAAGCAAAATAAAAGCCCTAGGGTACTGGAAGAATTTTCAATTTTTGCCTCATATTTAAAAGTCAGTCTGCACAGTTGGCAAAGATGTGCAAAAAAAGTTTGAGAAGAAGAAGAAAAAATAAAAGCACCACTGGAAAACAGGTGTTAACTGATTGAAGTCTGTTGTTTATTCTCTTGTTAGGATATTGAAAAGCCCCGCGGTCGCAAACGGGGGGTGACTTCCAGCGACGACCAGGAGAGTAAGCCAAAGCGCGGACGCAAGAAGGCAGCTGCCAACGCAACCGCAGCAACCGAGTCCGAGGACCAGTGGGACGATGAGACGCGGCCCGAGGACGAACAGAACAGCCCGCCAAAAAAAGGACGAAGGGGCCGGCCCCCAAAGTCCGTTACCGCCAGCCAGGACACGCCTGCCAAGGGGAGAAGAGGGCGAAAGAAGACCGCTCCCTCACCAGAGGAAGAGGAGGAGGAAGAGGAAGAAGAGGAGGAGAGGGCAGATGAGGAGGCAGAGGATGACGATGAAGATGACAGGAGTAGTGAAAACATGGAGGTGAAGACTAAGGGAGGAAGGCAAGCCAGGGCTCCCCGGCGATCACAAGGGTATGGCGTCCATAGAGAGAGACGACAGATCATCCTCACAGTTTCAGTTTTGTCACTGAAGCTTTTGGTTCTTTGTGTTTGCAGCTCGGAGTCTGCAGAGTCCACACCACAGAAGAGGAGAGGACGTCCACCCAAATCAGCTCAGCCAGCTGCTAAGAAACCAACGTAAGATGCACAGCAACGTTGTGGTCGTCCGCTCTAACAACTGTCCTCCTAAACACCGTCTTTAACAAAAACTTGCAACTAGTTCTTCAGAACTATCCCAAAGAAGTGCAGACATTAAAAGAAATAAAATACATGGTAGTTTTAACTCCTCGTCACAGTGTTCTCGCAGTTTCTTTTTTTTTTATTAAAAACCATCCCTATTTTTGGTAAAGATAATACACACCTGTTTGGGCAAATCAATACAAGTTTGCTGAAAATTTCAAATTAAATTGATGTCTGCCCACTTGAGTTGATGTTCTGTTTTAACCACTAACATACTTAGGATACTTGGTATTTAAATTTCCCACCTGATGGGTGGGAGCCCGTAGAGCTGCTGCACATGCTCATCGTGTTTCTGCATCAGCTGCTTTTCTCTTGTGCAGCTACTGTGTGTGTTAAATCAGGGTGTCGACTTTGTGGTTTCCAGGCGTGGAGGGCGATCGAAAGCCGCTGTTGCTAAAGATGATTCTGAGGAAGAAGATGAAGAGGAGGAAGAGCAGGAAGATGAGCCGACCCCAAGGGTACTGAATCAAGCGTAACATTAACTATTTCTGGGTCAAATGTAAATAGTGGAAGATCCATATAGTCTATTTTCATCGTCATCTTTTCTTCTCTCACCCTCAGGGTCGGAAAAAGGCTGCCGGTCGAAGAAGATGAGCTACAAAATAAATAAATAAATAAAGACATTGGAGGACAAATGAAGGCAGCATGTCTCCTCCGACGTTGAGGGGTAATGATGCAGGAAAGAAAATACGAACATTGAACTTTTTAAACTTTTCATATGCCGTTGCTCCTACTGTTACACCAATTTACACAGTTGCATTTACCACATGGACACGACATAAGAACATCCGCATCATCGGTCGTGGGCTGTTGCTTTGTGCTGCATTGTGATGATGTTCGCCACATTAAGTAGAAATTGTTTTGCCTAGAAAAGAAAAAAAAAAAAAAAACACCCGTGTAAATAGTCTCTAATGTCTTGTTTCATGTTCTGTTGTTGTGTTTGATGCTGACTGAGGCGATGCTGTAAAGCCTTTTCCCACTGATATTATTAAAGTGCTCCCATAAAGCAATATTGCTTATGAAAGTTGTGTCCTACTTTTAAAAATGGAAATTAACCATCAAATTTTTGTGACATTGTTGTGTCATTTTACATTTAATGAAAAAACATGCTTTTGTTTACAGTTCTGTATATTGATACTTTTTCCTTTTTCTTCTTCTTTTTTTTTTTTTTTTTACACCATGTATTGAATACTTAAATGTCAAAATACTGTCCAAATGTAGAGTTGCCTCTGGATATTATTGTAGTGTGCGTTTTAATTTCTAGGTTTGTATTCACTGGTAGAAGGAAGTCATGAGCAGCTGTGGTTGTCGTGTTTGTCACTGCTGATAAACTTGGCTTCCCATACGCCTAGTCAGATCCTCCGTTGTATCAATATAATTCTCTATAAAACCTGACTTGATGGAATTCTCTTTATTTCACATTGAAAATTTCCTAATCTGCATGTTCAGTTATGAAGGCTTGCTTGGATGTTATGTCAATTGAAGTGAACACTTTGTGTGTTTGAAATATTGTTCTTATTGTTGTTGAATGCTTCAGCAGGCTTTAAAAAAAAAGAAAAAGGAAATGAGTGTTTTCAAATGTTCTCTATCAATAACAGGGAAGTGTTATTAGCTCTGGAACATAAGCACTTTTTACAATATTTGCAGTGACCATATAGTGGAGTCACTATCAGGCTGCCAGGCATCCTTCGGTTGCTAACGTAACACCTTGTTCTCTTACACTTGGAACTTTTTAATACAGCCCCACTCAGTGGAAAAACACTCAAACTCCATGTTCTTTCCCTGGTTATGATCCGTGACCGGACCTGATATCAAGCTGTTCAGCTGCCAGGTGAGTCGCGCTGCGTTTGATAATGTGGTTCCCTTTCAAGGCCAAATCAGCAAAATGACCACAGTTCTCACCTCTCGTTTGAGAAGCGACGTTCACATGCTGAGTAAATGTTGGGTTTCATTAAGCTGAGATCTTAGTGAAGCAAGTGCATGTCAGATCAAACAATAATGATTAAATCCTGATGTTTCACTGTTCCAGCTTTCACCAGTGATCAATCTGCATCTCCTTTGGGGAATTATAACATTTTAAAGTGTATAAGCCTGAGAAATTGACTTTATTTGCAAGAACTGTTAATGATTTTTTTTTTTTAAATCAGAGACTGAATGTAAATGAAGACAACGTAATTATCTGCAAATCTTACAAACCCATATTTTATTCACAACAGAACACAGAAAACATCCATATTTAAACACAGAAATGTACCTTTTTTTTTTTTTCCTAAATCACCAGGGCACATAACTACCTGTCCTTGCAACTTGATGACATCACAGACTGCGTGTACCTCAGCCTGTCCATCCTGGCCCGTCATTCAGTCAACCACAATATGAACATAAATATTGACTCTCCCAGAAGGTCACTAAGAACCTGGGTGTCATGATGGATGACCAGTTTTCCTTCTCTGACCACATTATTTTGGTTTCTCGGTTATGTAACATAAATCAGACCATACCTGGCTGGTTCAGGCTGTGGTGATATCCCGCCTCGATTACTCCTCCTAGCTGGCCTTCCTGCTTTTGTGATAAGACCCCTGCAGAAGATCCAGGATGTGGCAGCAAGTCTGGTCTTCAATCAAGCCAGAAGGGTCCATGTCACACCTCTGTTCATAAAGCTTCTCTACAAGTGGCCGACCAAATAAAACATGAGTCGCTGTCACCTGCCTGCAAGATGCTCTTGGGGCTTACATCTGCTCATATGAACCCAGTTGTGGATGCTCACACCTCTTCTTGGGCGTTGCACACGTTCCAGGAACACCAAGACTATTCTAACACATGGTCCTCAATGGTGGAACAAGCTACCAGTGGCTACAAGAGCGGAGTCATTCCTCCTTATGTTCAAGAAGAGCTCTCCTTTTGTCCTTGCTGCACCTTCTCCAACTTCCTAACCCACACTTGAATTTGTACTTGAATTGTGTCATAGCTACACTGATTAGATTAATGCACTAACTGAATACTGACTGGACTTCTTTGTAACTTTACTGTGTTACTATGGCTTGATTGTAATTCCTCTGATGTAAGTTGCTTTGGATAAAAGCGCTTGTTAAATGTTATGCAATCTTTAACAAAAAAAGGGTCATTGAATTTTATGTCAGAAACAAATAAAAACAAAAGACTAACATACCACATGTAACGTTTGTAAACACTTGCACCCAGAGTCCTCATTACAAATCCTTGCTTTTGTGATGGAAGCGTTATGCTCCTGAGCTTCCCTGAGTCTCTTTGCCTCCTCATACATCAAAGATGCAGAAGTGAGTGATCATAACGCGCTGCATGGCTTCCCCATTTTATTCCAGAGGTGGTTTTCAGGAAAGAATTAAAATTTTTTGGGATAAATGAGCTTTGGCCTAAAAAAAAGATGGTTACTTTTATGGATCATGTTCACATGCGGCTTCTTTTTTGCATCATAAAGCTTTAACCTGCGTTTCCAGACGACAAACTGTATTCTTTAACAGAGATTTCCAGAAGTGTCCCTGAGACCATGCAGTCATTTCCACTGCAGAATTAAATGTAAATTTAAAGGTCTGGTAGAGTCTGGAGGTCAACTGCATTGAATACTTTTCAGTCTTCTGACTGAAGATTTCTCTTTTGAGGATTTTTGATGATGACAAGATTAGATATGCAAAATCTCTGCAATTTTTAACCAAGATGAAAGTATTCTAGTATTGTTTTACTATTTAGGACACAATCTTTGGTACATTATTGAATCTCTTTTTTTTTTACCTTCGAGGGTCTATATTTCTCCAAGGTGACTATCACAACTTAATTAGCCTAATTAGTTAGTCCTCCTACAAGTATTTATTTTACTGCCTTACTTTTCCAAGCTTTTGTTCTCTATGTCCTATCCTTTTTTTTGCAACATTGCTGCAATTAAATTCTAATTTTATTATTAATATTTTTTAATAAAATATAGTTTTATGAGCTTTACAAATTATTCTATTGTGTTATTATTTACATCACAATCTTTTTCATTTTGCAGTTATGTGTGGAGTTCTTTTTTTATAAAATCAACCTTCTTTATATCATGCTTGTGATTCTTTATCTTTTTTGTTTTTATTAATTTTTTAAGCTATTAATATTAGGCACTAGTATTTCACTTATTCTATGGTCAAACTGAAGTTAGCTATGGTCATATTTTAATAACTATTATTATTTTATCTTTCAAAAAACAAAGAAGTCAAAAGTTTGCTCACAATTTAGCTCTTCAACTAATTGTTTTCAAGATCAGTTTTTGCTTTTTTTTAATTCTCTGGTCTGTAATTCTATCACTTCGTCTTTGTGTGATACAGTCCAAAATCCTTTCTTTGATTTGCACTTCTGTCAATTAATGTATGGACAAAAATTTTTTAGCTTTATAAACTTTTCAACAAAATGTATATGGTCATCACAAGCTCATCCAAAGTCCTGCTCGCAGGTCCCACTGACTTCAACATTATCGGTGCTCGTCCAGAATCCCATTTCTCACTGGATCACTGGAGTTTTCTTGCCTGAAACTACCAGCTTCTTGCAGCACACACCCTCCTAAGCAGACTCACACTCCCTCCTCAGATATCCATGCACATGTGGATGGAGATGGGCATCAGCCAGAGGCCAGAGTTTCCCAGCAACCAGCTCTAGCAGGAAGATAGAGGAGTGATGTGGTGAACTGGCTCTGTTGTTTGCATTTATACTAATTTAACGGGTGGTGTGGATCTCCCCACTTGATCCACTGACAAATGGGCTTCTGGGGGTCTTGATATGTTCCATTAAAACAGTTATGAGATTATCTGCCAACATGAGGGTGTTGGATGAGTGTTAAAAGGCGCTGTTACTCAAGTCATATTGAAGGTTTCACACCTGGGTCACTCTTCTGTGCAAAGTCAAATTCGGTTAGAATTTTAATTTGGAGCTAAATAGAATTGTTTATTGGTGCATCCATCTCTTCAAGTTAATACTTATGTGTTCCTGCTTTGCTAAAGATTGATAATTTGGGGCTCTAAACATCATGACCTTCGTGCGTCAGGTGCTTTGGCTAATAATTGACAGGTCTTGAGAGCCCTCTGTGGTGAGTTCACAGCTGACTGGCTGCACTCAGCAGTGGTCTGTTTAATCACCAAAAACCTCCAAGCATGGTTAAGTGAACGCACTTTCGGAAACTGGATGACTACGGCCAGCAGTGATGGGGATCATGGGTGTTTTTCTTGCCCTTTTGACATTTCTCGCCTTCAATCCTGCGGCCTCAAAGCCGCGCGCGGGTTTGAAAACGTGGGGCCGCTTCAGCAAGCTGCCCTATCCAGGAGACAAGGCTTTCCTCTACGACACCTTCCCCAAAGACTTCATATGGGCGGTGGGCACCGCGGCGTATCAGGTGGAGGGAGCGTTTGAGAAGGATGGCAAGGGCCTCTCCATCTGGGACACTTTTACGCGCGGCGGGAACCGCATGGCCACAGGAGACGTGGGCAGCGACAGCTATCACAACATCCATGCGGACATCCGAGCCATCAGACAGCTGGGGGTCAGCCACTACAGGTTCTCCCTGTCCTGGTCCAGGATATTTCCCAACGGCACACGCGGGAGTTACAACGAAATCGGCAC
Organism: Arrhamphus sclerolepis; assembly: GCA_037176975.1. Lineage (NCBI taxonomy): Eukaryota > Metazoa > Chordata > Actinopteri > Beloniformes > Hemiramphidae > Arrhamphus > Arrhamphus sclerolepis. The sequence continues at coordinate 3,799,632 of JBAMYA010000006.1, forward strand.
CAACTACTACCGCGCGCTCATCAGGAGGCTCAAGGAGATCCGCGTGCAGCCGGTGGTCACGCTCTATCACTGGGACCTGCCTGATAACCTCCAGCAGAGACTGGGCGGCTGGAGCAACCCAGAGCTGGTGGAGATTTTCAAGGAATACGCAGATTTCTGCTTCCATGCGTTCGGAGATGACGTAAAGTACTGGATCACCATTGACAACCCGTTTGTGGTGGCGCAGCATGGATATGGCACCGGAGTGGTCGCCCCCGGGATCAAGAACGATCCTGATCTGCCGTTCCGGGTTGGACACAATCTGCTCAAGGTGTGTGGTGGACCAGGCTTTGGCTACGTCATAATAACTTCCACTTCAACTTAACCCAGATGCATCTTCAAAAACGTGCTCCTTATAAAAACACGCTATTAAAATTGTTATATTAAAGGAAAACCTTTCAATTTTTTTTCCCAAGTTTCAAAATCAACAACTGTCCAAATAGGCCTAATACATATTAAATAATTGTTTTTGTCATGATGCAACTCCATTTTAAAGTCTAAAAACACGATTTACATATTTTCATTGTACTTCATGTAAATTGATCATCTATGGTTTGATTATTGCAGCCTGGTATATGTAAAAGATTGGCAGTAATATTCATTTTTTTATGCATCAATATTTTTGCAGAATGTCAAAGATCAAAAGTAATGATATAAATGGATTTCTATGAGCACGATAATGTGCAAAAGGTCTGATTCAGTTTAAGTTGTTTATGCACAACCTTGCATATACATCATCAGTAATATGCACAGGAAAAAAAGACGAAATATTCTCAATGCCAAAAGCCAAAAACACAAAATTGTGGTTGGGTGCATCAAAGGGTTAATACTTGAGTCACTTAACAAAGAGTCAAATATTGATTCTTCTGTATTTTACACCTGACATTTGAAAGTGGCTTTTTCTTTCCATGTCTGTGTCTGTCTGGCAGAAAAGGATTTGGATTACTGGAACGTACAGAGCATTTAACTTCTGAAGCAACCGATCAACTGATGAAGCAATACAAACTTTAGAAAGCTCTGAGCCACTTAATTTATCAAACAAGTTTCATGCTTTAGCTGTCAGTGGGTAAACTGATCCATGTCATTTTTGGACATCTACAAAAATAAGAAACATTAAAAAAACAAAAAAAAAACAAAAACATTTATGCCAAGAATGAGAATTTCAAGAATATTGTGACCACCTTCATCTTCTATAAGGGTGTGTCTCTTTTGGAATTGGTCATACAGGTTTGTGTTATTACCTCCGCTGTACCTCTATGTACATAGAGGTACAGCAACTAAAGCATGGTGGAGAGAAAGATGAGGATCTGTGATGTCACAGAACCCTGCAGATTTTATTGGCCCACTGAGAACTTTTCAGACTTTGGAGGCTCCAAACAGAGTAACTGAGCGTGTTAATGGACATTTTGAGTTGGTGACTTTAACTGAGTAGAGTCTTAAGAACAAAAAAAGGTCTGTTAATATTTTCCCTTTAAAAAAGAAAATTCTCATAATTTATTTTTTAATCCCTTGTTTTATACGTGTTTGACTGTTCTACCTTTTGAGCATTTCATTCATTTTGTCAGTTTATGACTCACCTGTAAAGCATGCTGAGTTGCATCTGTAAGCAACAGTTGCTGCCATTATTCCACGCCCCCCTCTGTCCCTGCATCATGTGTCTCTTTCTCCCTTCCAGGCTCATGCAGCTGCATGGCATCTTTACAACGATCACTATCGCCCCCGACAACAAGGAAAGGTCTCCATGGCACTTGCCTCTCACTGGATCAAACCCAGTCGCACTCGCCTGGAAAGCCTGCGAGAGTGCCAGTGTTCCCTGGAGCACGTCCTGGGCTGGTTTGCACGACCGCTGTTCACAGATGGAGACTACCCCCCCTGCATGAAGGCGAGACTGGGCTCGCGGCTGCCCTCCTTCACCCAGGAGGAGAGCGAGCAGGTGAGAGGAACGGCTGACTTCTTCGCCCTCGCTCACGGAGCCACCCTGAGTTTCCAGCTCATCAACGACAGCCTGAAGTTTGAGCAGCATGAAGATCTGGACCTGAGGATGCTGCTTTACTGGGTCAACGCAGAGTATGACAAGCCACCCATCTTTGTGGTGCAGAGCGGCTGGTAGGTCCTAATTCTGAAATGTCTGCACTGCTGGGATGCTGTTTTGTTATGAGGGATTGCTTTTGTTCTTGGCACAGGTATGTCCTCGGCAGCACCAAGACAGAAGACCCAAAACACATGTACTACCTCAAAGGGTTCATCGCAGAAGCACTAAAGTGTAAGTCCATGCATTCCCAGAAACTGCACCAAAAATGTGCCATTTACCCCAAGCCAAAGTCAGTTTCTGACCTTTTCTTGATCATGGGTGACCTAAATGTGTGTAAATATGTTTGTTATCCAGCAATCATCATAGATGGGGTGAACGTAATTGGATACACAGCCTGGTCTCTGATTGATGGTTTTGAGTGGCACAGAGAATATGGGATTCGACGTGGACTGTACTACGTTGACTTCAACACTCCTGACATGAAAAGGGAGCCAAAAACATCTGCGACCTTTTACAGGTACGAGTGAGGAGTGGTGCATCTTTTCTTTTCTTTTCTTTTCTTTTCTTTAAAACTGTGCATGAGCATTTACGAACATTACAAAAAGTGGGTGAAACATTTGCAACACAGACGCACGTAAAGAATTTTCTTTAAAAAAAAAAAAATAATGAGAAAAGTACGGAAGAGCATTCGGGCCACTGAAGAAAAAAAAAAGTAGAATTTTGAGAAAAAGTCAGACGTCTGACTTTTTTTCTCTGAATTCTTTTTTTCTCAGAATTCTAAGAAATAAAGTCAGAATTCTGTCTTTAATCTCAGAATTCTCTGGCCCTGATACTCTTCCATAGAAAAGTTCTTCTGCTCTTGTAAAATTTCAAATCTCAACTCCAAATGTTTCTTTTCCACCAAACTGATGATGTCCAGACATTTTCTTTGTTTTTTTTAAGCAACCAAGAAACCTTGAGGGATACTTTTCATATTAGAAACTGCAGATGAACATTTCTGCATGAATCAAATAGAAAACAGTAAATCATCTTCCAGATAAACAAAAAGTTAATGTTGGGCATTTTTCATGTGCTCTTTATATTCATGAGTTATTTGCTGCTGCATTACAAAAAAAATGAACTTACCCAGTTAAAAAAAAAAAGAAATTTCACTCAAACTTTATACTAAACTCTTACCATTCAACGTATTTATATTAGTCCTTTGCTTGATTTATTTATTTAACTGGCCACTTTGCACTTTTAATTAACAGCTTTTTTTTTTTTTTTTTGTCTTCAGGAGCGTCATCCACAGGAATGGTTTCCCAGAACTCCCAGAAAACAGACCAGCACAAGGAGTCTTCTCTTGTGATTTTGCCTGGGGGGTGTCTGCCAACTCCATACAGGTGTGTGGGAGGATTTAGAAAACGGACAAAACACGGCCCGCATGCTTCGTCGGGAATAGCACCTCGAGAAAATATTAACTCCACTGTTTTGACTTTAGATCAGACATTTACTGTAGACCTGGCTTCTGTTTAGTGAAGTGTGAAAATCTGATAACGCTGCAAAAGGAAGAGGATGCAACTTTGCGTTTCTCGTTAATTTTGCCCGGTTTTGAGTGCTGCTGGTAAAGGAAGCACAACGTGCAGTTAACAGAAAACAGATCCTTTTCTTAATCAGCAACTATAAACCCCCACAGTCTGTCAGCTTAGCTGAACAGAGCAGAACTGTCATCACTCATTCCTCCCTTTTGCATTTGTGTAAAATAAATGTATGTAGAAGGTGAAGCACGTGCACGTTTACATTAGCATGTGTGTCTTTTTTCTTCTCCTGTTGTCACAGGTGGAGACTACTCCTTCCCAGTTTGCAGACCCCAGTGTTTACATCTGGAATATCTCCAACAACGGAGAGCTGGTTAGATTGGAGGGCTTCAGCACGCCGCCTCCACACAGACCCACACACTGTGCTGACTATGTCACCATCCAACAGCAGGTCTGTCTGCCAAACGCGTCTCAAAAGATGAGCCTTACAGGATTAAAGCACGCTTCTCAACTATAAAATATGTCTAAGCTTTTACAGGACTGTCTCAGAAAATTAGAATATTGTGATAAAGTTCTTTATTTTCTGTAATGCAATTAAAAAACATGAAAT
>JBAMYA010000006.1:3803929-3821028 GCA_037176975.1 Arrhamphus sclerolepis
TGTTTTTTAATTGCATTACAGAAAATAAAGAACTTTATCACAATATTCTAATTTTCTGAGACAGTCCTGTATACTGAGAAGTAATGTTAAAATGTTCCGTTGATATTAATTGGGTTGGTTGATATTGACTGGGTTAGTTAGGGTTGGTAGTGATCAGAGGTTGCAAAAACTGCATGAATAAAAAGCTGAAACTCTGTTCCGTACTGGAGGAGGAGGAGAGGGACCATCTGTCTTGATCTCAGCACCGACTTCAAAAGCGAGCATCAGTGGTGGTTGAGCACTTTGCACAGATTACTTCGGGCGCAATTTATGCCAAACAGTTAAATACTGCAAGTCCCACAGGTCTTTTTCCGGGAAGGTGAATGGTTCTCATTTATATCAGTTAACTGACACTCTACAAAGTTAGCCTCAGACACCACAGGCGTCCTTCCAAAAGCAGCTCTGAAAGAGTCAAATGGGTAAAATAGATGCTGCCTGGAAAATTACAAAAGACAAAAAAACAAACAGTTGAAATCCTATATCAAAAAAAAAATCCCAAAAAATATATATTTTACTTTCAAAACTAAAGAAGTTTGACTTATGCAGTTGACAGCTGTTAAAGGGAGGCATGATGGGACAGAGAGAAATGTAGCAGACATGAAACAACACAACATAACACAGTTTCAACTTCATATGTACCATTTTAATGTAGGTTCACATAGAAAAAAATAAGCTTATTTTTACTTACATTTAAAAGCACAGCCTCAGATGTTCAACTCCACATGACATATTAGACCGGGTAGTCATTTACATGACAAAAACTAAGCCAACATGCAGAAGCAACACATGCAAGACTGCTGCTAAATAAATGCAGCTGGTCATTATACACATCCAGAGTGCTTAGATGTGCATTAACCCTCACAATCCTAACCCTCGCTGCCTGTCTCTCTGTCTATGCATCAACCTTGGTCATTTTGACCCAAGCCTTTAAGGCCTTGTGAGGGTTAAAACAGTGCTGAGAATCAAGAATCACCTCCGCCTCCAATCTTATCACGGTCCTGTCCTCACTTGTTGAGACCTTGCAATGCTCGGAGCCAGCATAAGAAAACGAAAGAAAAACACTGAAGCGAAGAGCTGCATTTCAGTTTCTACAAGCCTCAGTGAGTGTGTTTAATGTTGAAGCGAACCTTGTGTTGAGTTGACCATGAACCAAAGTATTACGGAGTCAAAGAGAGGCCATCTGTCCAACAGCTGAGATCAAAGACCAAAATTAGGTCACGTAACAGGACAATGACCGCAACCACTCACAACCTGAACTATGTGCTGAAAATGCTTTTAGTCTTGTTAGGTTGTTTATACTGTATTTATGATATTGTTATCTTTCTGGGTTTGTTTTTTTTAGGTGGATGAAATCAGGCAGGTGGGGGTAAACCACTTCCATTTCTCCCTCAACTGGTCTGCTCTGGTGCCTACTGGTGACGTTGCTCATCCCAACACCACTCTGCTGGGATACTACCGCTGCTTTACCCGCCAGCTGCTCCAGGCCAACGTCACACCCGTGGTCACCCTGTGGCACCATACACGCCAGCGCAGCAGCCTCCCGGGCCCCCTAGATACCACCGACAAGTGGCTGAACGGGTCACACACATTGCTGAATCAGCACTTTTTTTGGTTTTGTTTTGCATCTTTACTTTTTGTGCCAGGCCCATACCAAGCTCAGTAATCTTTTTTTTGTTTGTTTTTTTTTCATTAGGAATACTGCTGAGGCTTTTGCAGACTATGCCAGGCTTTGTTTCAGAGAATTGGGGGCCCATGTGAAGATGTGGATCACCCTGAATGAGCCCAACGATGAGATGGTGAGCTACCAGGAGGGACATCAGATGCTGCGGGCGCACGCTCTCGCCTGGCGCGCGTATGACTGCGAGTTTAGACGTGCACAGGGAGGAAAGGTCAGTTCAACTGCTGTGCTAAGGCTTGTTTTGTTTTCAGTCCAAAGTTACATATGCTTCTTTTGTGTGCATATATATCTGTCCAAATCATGCACTTTATGGACTTTTTTTTTTTTGCATGAAGCAGTCTTTGTTGGTTTGTTCTTCCACAAGTTTCTGTAAATTATTTGATGTTCCTGAAAGATATGTATCTGTACAGGCTTCACTTTATTTGATTTTTTTTTTTTTTTTTTTTTTAAGTATAGCATTACCTGTGTTGCGTCTCGTTAAATTAATCTCTGATGACGTTGTTGCAGTGAAATGATTGTAAAAATGTCAGATGAAGGCTTGTGTCCCCTCAGGTGTCTCTGGCTCTGCACATGGACTGGGTGGAACCGGCGTTCTCTTTTAGCCGAGAAGACGTGGAACCAGCTAAAAGGGTTTTGGACTTCTGTGTGGGCTGGTTTGCAGAGCCCATCTTTGGCAGCGGGGACTATCCTTTGGGAATGAGGAGCTGGCTGCGTCAGCTAAACTCACTTGAGTACAAAGCCTTCGTTCACTTGTATCTAATAATAAGCAGCATGGTTGTAAATAATGAGGAACATTAACAGATCATGTGACCCAGCTGAAGGACTGGGTTAATACTGTAATGATTTAGGGGTATAATGTGATGGGTTATGGGAATTTTATGTTGGCATCCTTTTTTTTTTTTTTTTTTGGGAGATTCTGATACTAATCTTGCTTATTGATCAAACATTTGTGTAATATGAATGAATTGTGAGGGATGTGATTATATTCAAACCTCACTTCAGAGCTTTCAGTGAGGAGCGTTTAAAGATTTACTGTGAAATTGACAAAAAAAACAAACGTAAATGCTCATAATAGTTTTGATCACAGCACTGAAATATGATAACCAATTATTTTCTTCTATTTATTTATTTAAATTGCACTTAACAGTTGTTGCTGGGTTGTTTTGTTGTAAGGAAATTGCACAAAGGCCTGAAACTTTGAATTTCAGTTAGACAACTTCATTAACATTCACATTTAAAGGAGAAAATATGAACTTGTACTAATTGGCCTCGCCTGTTTCTGCAGACTGCCGGTCTTCAAGGAGGAGGACAGACAGTTGGTTAAAGGGACGTATGACTTCTTTGCTATAAGCCACTTCAGTTCCAAGCTGGTGACTCATGCAAAGGAAGACCCGTAAGATTTCTTCACTTTTGGAACAAGCTACACAGCTCCATGAAGTACTCTTAAAATGTTAAATAGATGATAAGTAGCTCAGTTTAGTTGGAGACGGTGTTGTTTCTTCGTGCTGAGCATTTGGAGCTGCGTGTGTCACGTCCGTTCCTGCAGATACACCTACACAGCGATGCTCGAGGTCCAGCACATGATTGACACCACGTGGCTCATGTCTCCGAGGCCTGTGGTCCCCTGGGGTCTGAGGAAAGCGCTCAACTGGGTAAGGCTGTCGCCATTGTGTGGATGGCTGTGATTTCAGACTCGGACTGAAATAGATGCTGCTCTTGTTGCTCAAGGTGAAGGAGCACTACAGCAACGTGCCCGTCTACGTGATGGCCAACGGGGTCCAGGAGGACCCAGCACGCTTCAAGGATAGCCTGAGGGTCTACTACTTGTACAACTATATTAATGAGGCACTTAAAGGTGAGAATAAACTCTTGCTATTGCTTGTTTCATTTAACTGCTGAGATCAGTCCATAAAGGAGGTGACTGAACTTTTTTTTCTTTTAGCGTCCTCTGTGGAGTTTAATAATTAGTCAGATATTAGTGTCACTGACCTCTGAGTAGTAAGCCAACTTAGTACACGCATATTTGCAAAAGCAAATACCAACAGACATATAAACCCCACACTGAATGATTGTGTCCAGGTTGCTTGCTTCTTGTAAACAAAGACATTTTTGATCTCCCTCCGTCCACAGCGTACACTCTGGACGGCGTGAACCTGAAGGGCTACTTCGCCTACGCCCTGAACGACCAAAGGGACCCAGGGTTTGGCCTGTACGGCCAGGTCCACGAAGAAGTCATCATCAAGGACTCCATCTCCCACTATCGGAACATCATCCAACATAATGGCTTTCCCATCCAAGGAGCTGCTCCCCAGCAGTGTCCTGCGTCGCCTCAGCCCTACCTGGGCTGCAGAGTTCTGATCAAGAAGCCCATGGTGGGCTTCCTGGCACTGGTGGGGTCAGGGGTGCTGATCACACTGGGCCTCATTATTTACTACACAACCAAGAGACACAAGGAGAGTTACTGATGAAGGGATTAGTTTTGGGTCTATTCATGAACGATCAGTGGAAACTGTGCCGACTGTTCAGCGGTGCAGGTTTAAAGTTATAATTCTTATTTGGATTTCATGGTAACGAGGTCCAAGTAAGCAAGCGGTGAAGTCTGTTTCACGTTGTAGGTGATATAAAGTTTATTAAATGTTTAGAAGGAACTACAAAATATCTAAATTATGATTAAAAAACAAAAACAGAAGCTGTATACAACTGGATCAAGAGGTCAGTCACTAAACAAATCCCCAAATATTAAACACAACCAAGAAAGATTAAAGTTATCTCAGTTAGCGCAGTTTAAACTCAAGCTTAGTTGTCTTGTTTTTCTAGTAACATATGATCCACCCGTGTTTGTCCAGACTGCTACATAGAAGTTATTTATCGAGTTTATTCATCGATATATGGACACATCCATAGAAGAAAAAATAAACTTTGAATAATTTAATTTCAATCTCTCAGATTTTTTTAATTTTATTTTATTAATGCAAATCACTGTTTGCCACTGCTTCCATCAAAACTACTCTCTGATTTCCTACACCGTCTTTCTTGTTTGATTTACTACAAGGTCATGAAGCCAAACTCATTCTGTGGTAATCTATGGCATCGTCATATTAATATCTGACAAAGTATGTGTGTAAAATCCGTGCACAAAAGTGTCGTTGAGGGATCATCTTGAGGGCTTTTGAACTTGTGTCAGAAGTGTTAAAATCCCCCTAAAAGTCAAAACATCATAGCATCCAGACCGTCTTCCATAAACTTCTTGTACATGGCCATAAACTTGGCTGTGAAAGCCTCCAGGTGGTAGATAGCTTTGTTGCCCAGCTGCAGCCTGTGTTCGTAGTAGGCCGCCATGTGGGCTACCTCTGGCTTCAGCTGACCGTCACAGTTATTCAGCAGTTCTTTAACCAAACCCTGTTAGACGACAAAACCGGAAAAACGGACGGTCATCTCAAAATGAAACGAAAGTGTCTCTGCAGCTTTGATGGCAGAGGAAGCGTCAAAGGCATTACCTTCATGATAATCTCAGGAGGGATGCAGTGAGTCAGCAGTTCGTAGAGCCTTGCTCGAACCTCCAGCAGCCTGCAAGGAGAACAGGTGGGAATTAAATCAGGTTTTTGGTTTACAGAACCATGAAAACTTTCTTTCTTGGCTCTTTTCATCTCACACCTTTGAGGACTCTGCTGGCTGACGATGGCATTAGCCGTTTCCCTCAGGTAGACCTCCCAGTCCGTCTCCGGGACTTCTTGATCCACGGAGAATGGATACCTGGAGAAAATGATCACAGCTACATGAGCGACTTCTGATCGTATTTGCTACAGTCCTGAGGAAGAATGCTAACTTTGGGGAAAGAAAGACATAAAAAAAAAAGAAGACTCACTGCTGCACCCTGCAGGCCTCACACATCAGAAGTGCTTTGCGGAGGTTGCGACCAGACCTCTCGCTGATTCGTTTGGCCAGCTCAGGTGGCAGAAGCAGACCCTCTTTTTTGCAGACGGATGTCAGAACACTGCAGACCTAGAAAACAAGATCATGGCAGATCCAAGAAAAAACAAAGGTGAAAACAGCGTTTTCAACACGAGTCAAAAAACACATAACGTGAAAGCAGAATCTTTTCACCTCCTCTGTGCTCGGTAGAGGAACTCTGATGGCCAGACAACGACTTCTTATTGGCTCAATGACTTTTGAAGTGGAGGTGGAGCAGAGGATGAGTCGGCAGGTGGTCATATACTTTTCCATCGTCCGACGCAAAGCGTGCTGAGCATCTTTTGTAAGTCTGTCCACTTCTGTAAGCAACACCACTGAGGAAAAAAATTAAATAAAATCTTACAGTTACCAAAAGTGAAGTTCCTCTGAAGTGTGTACTGCTGTTGAGAAGTTACGCTTTAAATTAAAAAAATGAAACAAAACAAAAAACGATGCTCGTCTCTACCTTTGAACTCTCTCTGGGTGCTTGACTGGATTTGCTGGGACTGAGCCACAGTTTTGATTAGCTCCTGAATCACCACGCGGTCCTGGTTTCCTGCATCACTGTTCAACACAGAGCAAAGCTTAACTTAATATGTGGAGGGGAGACAGTGCAAAACAGAAATGTGAAGGAAAATGAATGTGTTACCCTGGGTTGACCTCTAAATGGTAATTGCTGGCTATGGTGTTGATTTCAATTTTCTTCTTTGATGGAGCCTGTAGACAAAAACCAGAGAGCAGTGATGCCGTTGTATCTATTGACAATTTGGTTGTTCATTCAAAAAGACAGAACTGATGTGACTGAAGTATTTTTAAGGCTGTTATGAACTGGAGTGGACTCCATAACTTCTCCTCTCACCACAATGGTCTGGTGCTCAATTCGAAGCTTCTCCACCCCAGGTCCATACAACTCTCTCAGCAGACACATAATGCGGGTCTTCTTTCCTGCACCAGACGGACCGTACACCAGCAGGTGTGGGAAATCGCCACACTGAACCTGAACAAGCATTCACAAACAGGTTTTGGTACAATTATTGAACCTGCATTGAAGAAATTCACCTGTTTATAACGATGATGAAACAAGTTATTCTAAACTACGTACAATGAGTCCGGAGCCTTGTGTTTGGTAGGTCATTACTTTGTTGTTAATGCTTCTTGGAAATAAATCATACACTGCTGCAAAGCCTGTTTATTTCTCTTTTAAATGATGCTACATTTGTAAGGAACATGCATTTATGGGATGAGCAGCAAAGCTGAGTATGTGGATTGCAACCATGAAAGATTTGACAAATCTTCTTTAGGAATACCAAGCAGCTTGTTTTTTGTTTTTGGATTTTTTGCTGTTGCTATTCACTTTTTTTTTTTTTTTTTTGAACTGCTGGTGCCCCAAGTTGATTGTCTTCAGATTTGTAGGAGGATATGTTTCCATGACTCTCTGTCTTGACAGTCTGGAACAGGCTGCATGCAGCCGGTCTCATAGGGCTGCCAGGGGGCCTGCTGTGACTGCCAGGCCCATTTGTACTGGTGTCTGCAACATGTGCACTGGAACCTGAACATGTGGAGGAATGTTATGTTCAGTGATGAGTCCAGATTCTGCCTGCAGCAACTTGAACGTAGGGTGAGAATGTGGAGACGTCATTGCTGATTGCTGCATGGACAGAGTAACATCTTTTGGTGGATTCAGTGTGTTGCAACACTAGAAAAAAAAAGGCTTGTCATCATTGGAAGTAATCTCAATACAGAGATATTGAGACGAAATTCTGCAACTAGTGGAAATCCCATATCTCCACAGTCTGGGACTGAGAGTGTCCTCCAAGATGACAGCGTTTATCAGAGGATGGTGGCCTGACAGGTTGAAGAAAGTGATTCCATCCTACACCAGTGTGATCAGACTGGTGACCAGTATGAGGAGGAGGAGGTGGCACCAGGCAGTGTACAAATAAATCTGTTAGGCACTGGCTGACAAGATTTGGAAAATCATTCATGGTCATAACTAGCATACTCAGCTTTGCCTCTCATCCCACAAACACAAATTCCTTACAAATTAACACAATTTAAAAGGGAAATAAAAGTCTACGGTTTATTGCCGAGAAACAGAAACATCGTCTCTGACACTCACATTCAATAAACAAGCGTGAACGAGCACAAAAACAGCTGAAACCTGACTGTAAAATAGAAAATAAATCCTCTTTTTAAAGAATCTGAGGGTCGGTGTTGCGTTGACGCCTGGCCTGGCCCGGCAGTTAGCACACATGACGGTGTTTTCTGTTCTCACCAGGTTCTTCAGTTGAACCGCCTGCTCTTTGTGAAAATCCAGCTTCCCGAGAGAAGTCGGTCGATATTTATCCAACCACAAACTCATTACGTTAACAGGTTAGTGACAGCTAGCCTCCCGAACAAACATATACACGAAAGTCTCCCGCGAAATATTCGGAGCACCAGCACAGGCGCGTTTACTTCAGAGGTACGGAAAAGCAGAGGAGTCAAACTTCTTCATTCGGACGATACGTAATCTATTATGTTATGGATGTTCACAGTGTTTCTGCTGGCTTGCCAATCTTAATGTTTTCCAATGATCTTAATTAAATGTTCCTTTTGAAGGTTCATCTAATCATTAAAAAGTCAAGACTGAAGCTATCCTGAAAAGTCTAGTCTAGACATGATTGATACATTACTGCACAGGGCTGGTGTCCATGTTGAGATGTGGCCAGCAGGGGGCGGTATTCATCACCTGTTATGCAGAAGTAATGGAAGCAATTCAGAAGACCACTAAAATCTTCCCCGCAGAACAGGGGCATCTGCATCTGCACCAGGCCCCAAATTCTTCCTCCTCTTAAAGTAGTTAGAACTGAATCCGTGTTTTGATGACAGTTATAGAATTTTTGGAAATCATATTTCAAGTTTGGTGAACTTTTTATTTTATAATTTTCCTGAATGATGTCATCATGCAGTGTCAGCCTGTGAATCTGAGATATGTATGCTAATATATTCTTAAAATTGTGTCTCAAATGTACTTAATGTCCAATCCATATGTGTATATATATATATATATACATAAGAGCAGAGGTTTATTGGAATTGGTTTGTCAGGAGAAATGGGAATAATTCTCTTTTTCTTGTCAGAGGCTGTTCACTCTGAAAGCTTACTGTAGGTGCGTGTACAGTCTAGTGGAATACTTACACCACCTCCCCTGGATTTTCTTCCCTTCACAACGAGGAGACCTTGCCTCGGGGCTTCTGCCAGCTTCTCCAGGTTCCTTTGTATTACAGAGCTGGACATCTCACAGCATCCATCTCCAGATTCAGGCAAAATGACACCATTTCAAAATTATGCAGAGTACTTTAAAGTTAGCTATAATAGTTTAGTGAGCACATACCTGATCCCCAGTGACAAAGTATGTAAGTGGACAAAGGGTGTCCACATAAGGCATAAAGGTACATGTTATCTATGAACATAAGGTATGTGAAGAGGACAGATGTCATATCAATATGTGTTAATGGGTTCAAGTTTGAAGAGATTTGTCTGTTTTCGTTTTCTATTTTGATGCCAAATGTCTTTGAATAAAGAGACAGAAACAGCATGTAAACACTCGCACACATGTATTTGATTATTGTCCTGCAGTTACATTCACAGACAAAAACAGAACCATAATCATAAAGACACATTGGTGTGGTCGTGTGACTAAGGCAGCACGACATAAGTGGCCAGAGATGATCTGGGACGGTGACAGAGATAACATCAGCACAGTGTAGCTTCAACACGTCCACTGACTCCAGCAGCATGAGCTCATTTGGGGAGTTGTGGGATGTCAAAGCGTGTTGCAGCAGGTTGCTTTGCATTAGACAGATTTCAATAACTGTGAACCTGAGTGCAGCTGTGCTCCGTGAACAACTTTGATCATCAATGTGTTTACAGTCAACACCAGCCAAAACACTGACAATCCTTCTACTCACAACATAGAAATATAGCACACAAAAGTACGAGGCCACCCCTGGTTTTCTTGTTTTATCAAAATTTTAATGACATCCATTTTATTGACAAGTGGCTTGCCACAAAAAACCCCCCAAAAAAACCAAAAACATTTTCAGACAGTGGTGGAGCGGATCATCCTCCATCCTGACTGCAGGTGGAACTCCACAGGACACACAACGTTGTTACAGCTCAATGGGTGCTGATGATCTACCAAGGCACTTGGATCCTCTTGGACCAGAACCACATGATGGAGGCTCTACTTATTCTGTGGCTAAAGAATGAGGTCAGAGTGTGTTACTGTGTGTGTCTGTGTGTGAGAGCAATGCATCACTCTCTGACGCTGGCACAGTAGGAGAACTGGGGGAAGTGTGCTTCCTGACTGGGATGGTCACAGTCCAGGTTGGTATCTAGAATTAGAGCAGAAGTCAGACATCAGCTGCCAACCCAGTAGAGGATGACTCAACTGTGGTTTATCTTTTTACGTATTAACTGTGCACGGACCCATGTTGCAGTTGGGTTTTATAAATGGACTGTGCTTCTATAGTTGAGCATCTGTAATGTTTACCGACATTATAGCAATTTAACTTTCTACTTGCTTTGAAACTCATGAAGTAGTTGGAGACGCATGGGAGGACATACAGTACTACCAGGTGAAGCAATCATATTTGCTGCAGTGTGCAGTGTTGCTAAATGGAGTGGTGAATAAATAAACAGCAACTCACCATAATAACTATAACCCCCACCCATTATCTAGACCCGTTAATTCCTGCACAGAGTCACGGGGAATAACTATAACAATAAAGTTATAACTGACATCACTGTGCTCCCACTTTAGGGCTTATAGGGTTCATAATTGAGATTATCTACATTGTTTCACTTCAGAAAAAAGACCCTTCGATGTACTTGACTTCATATTCTGTGTTAAATATGACAAATCACTTAAAGCATTTATCAGGTGAGCTGGTTTGACTCAAATCAGCTAATAAATCAAATCCTCCTCGACAGGATTTCATACATGGGATTTATCAGGGTGGTCCTTCAGAAAACAAGTACCTAAGTACTGATTATCGCCCCAGACGCCATCCTCCATAAAGCAGCATCTACGTCAGCTGGGTCTCTCGGTCCAACCTAGCCTGCGCAATTTAGGAGTTGTGTTCGACTGGGATATGTCACTGGACCACCACTGTAAACAGTTGGTGAGAAACTGCTTTTATCACTTAAGGAATATCGCTAAACTGAGGTTCATGATCGCAAAACCTGAGATGGAGATGATAATCCATGCCTTCATGTCATCTCGCATTGACTACTGCAACAGTCTTTTTTATGTGTTTTAATAAAAAGGCTCTAAATCGTCTGCAGACCGTGCAAAACGCAGCAGCGAGGCTCATTACGGGCTCTAGGAAAAGGGAACATATGACACCGATTTTATATTCTTTACACTGGTTGCCGGTTGTTTTTAGGATTAATTTTAAGATTTTAGTACTCACTTTTAGACCTCTCCAGGATCAAGCTCCTTCATACATAAGAGCTTTTGAGACCCTACTTTCCCTCACGCTACCTTCGCTCGTCAGATCAAAAACTCTTGATGGCCCCTCGCAGTCATTTTAAAACGCGTGGTGATCACTCTTTCCAGGCCAGTGCTCCTCGCCTCTGGAATGTACTTCCAGTTACTTTGTGGACCATAGAGGCGACTGAAGTTTTTAAGAAACAACTTAAAACTTATCTTTTTAGACAGGCCTTCCAATGATGTTGGCGTCTCTGGGGCCTCTGCGAAGCTATTTGCTGTGTATGTTTTATGTTGTTTATCTCTGTATTTTATTTATCTCCGTATTTTATTGCTTTATTGATGCTGTAAAGCACTAAATAAAATTTAATTACTTACTTACGTGTTTGGGACCAATTACAATAACTTTAGTTTTATCTGAATTAAGAAGCAGGAAATTTCCAGTCATCCAGGTCTTCACATTATGCATCCAGTAAGACTATTTGATTAGTTTCATGTAGCCATAAAGATAACTACAGTTGAGTATCATCTGCATACAATGAAAATTGATGTGATTTGATGTTTCCTAAAAGAAGCTTAAACAAGGAGAAAAGCATCACTCCAAGAACAGAACCCTGTGCTACTTCAAAACTGACCCTAGTATGACTGGAACAATCATCATTTTCATCGTAAACTGAAATCGGGCTGATAAATGTGACTTGAACCATTTTCATACATACTTTTACTTTTACTGTCGAGAGGCTGCTGTGCTGTTCAGACTACACAACTTGCTGTCTTGAACTATGTTGTTAACATGACTGATCAGCGATGGGCGTTACTCACCACCAGATCTGATAGTAACTGTCACCCAGCAACTCCATACCTGGTGTCCAAACCACATTTTGTCAGTATAAAAGAAGAAGAAAAATAGCAATGGGAAAGACACCAAACCATGTTCAAAGTGTGAGTTTGAAACTGGACATATGCAAGAAATGTGCAGTGCAAGCTATTTCTTTCAAGACCTGTTTACATATTCCTCCTCCTTCTTGGTTGTTGTGTCTTTCTTTCGTTTTATACAGTACTTTCCTCTTTCTTTGGTTTCCTTTCCTGACATGGACTCCTCATACCTTTCCTATCTCTCATTGGCTGTAGCTCAATTGTGGTCACTAACAACTCCAGATACAATCATGCTCGACGTCTGTCATCAGGAATTTCTCATTAATCTGTTTGTTAGCCACTTTCATGTATCTTTGAGTTGTTCAAATGTAACTATCAAGTACTGAGCACTGATTGCTCACCGATTAGCTTGTGATGAAGGGTTTTTGCTGATAAGCTCGACATCTTCCAATTAATTCTATTTTGGATGTGCTAAAGCAGCTTTACAGCAGCTTCACTGTAAGTGAGTACTGGAACGCCACTTCAGAGATTCACTCTGACTGTCTGGCTAGCACATCGTCTGGGTATTTACGGTTTACTGTTTTTGGGAACAAATCTTTTTGAGAATTCCACCAATGTCTACAAGCTGCTCTGGTGAAACAAGCCTCCATTACTAAAATAGGCTTGTTGACCTCACATCCATTTTACGGTTAAGTTGTCAGTTTGTTGTTGATGCTTTTACTCTTGCTTTAATCTTTAGCATTGTTGTAACTGAAAACAGGCATTTGAATTTGCCATTTGCTTCTTCTTCTTCTTCCAAAATAGTTTATAATATATCACATTTTTATTTAACATTGTGAAGAATGCATAAGTCCAAAGTAACATGCTGTGCTTGTAGTCTACCTTTCAAACCCTGGAGTTTAGTGGTGTCCAGGCTGTGAGAGGGACAGGGTAGATGACATAAGCACTGGAAATCTGTATAACAGGCATATTACAATGCTGTTTACAGCTGAAGAAGATCAAAACTCATAATCAGTGCGTTGGAGGATCCGGAGGAGGATTTAACTGACACATCTCCACCCAGTTACATATTGGTAACCAAGGAGAAAATCTTCTGTAGTCACAAATTCTTCATTTGGGTTATATCAGTTGACTTTTATTCCTCTTTACAAATAAAAATAAAATAAAAATAGCTCAAATTAAAACCAGAACGTTTGCACAGTAGAAAAAAACAGTCTTAATGAGACGTGGATCACAGGAGCATTACACAAAATATGGAAAAGTAGGTTATTGGTACCATACAGTGTATTTATGGTTCCCTTATGGCCAAAGAACTGCTTAAATACTTCATCTGCTTACCTTTTTAATATAGTTAGAAAAAAATGTATTTGTATGATTGACTGCCTCAGAAGCACTCAAATCAGCCTGATTCAGTATGTCAGATTCATTTGTTGTAGCTTTAGGTCCTACATCATTTGTAATGCTGCTACTGAATTCTAAAGCAGCTATAAATCACATAAATGACATACTTGATTAATGGCTACAATGCCTTGTATTTTTTTCCCCTCAATTCTGAGGCTGAAACACAAACAGAAAACTTGCTGGGGGATTCTGGCCATTTCCCAACATAGTCTTTACTCTTTAAGCAAGGATGACTTTGTCCTGCACTGTCCTGGCTTTGCAAAATGAATCATCTCTATGGTGGTGTTCCTGGGGACTTTCTAGGAGCTCATGTAGGAAACTTTATCCCCTGTCTAAATGATATGACCCTCATAATTGGCTGGCTTGCTGCCCTGGTTTGTCTTTCTTACTCTCAACTGCCAGCTCTTAATTGGCTGATACAAACTCCAGGCGTTTTCCACGACCAACAAGAAACAAGTAAAGCCCCAAACCTCTCTGCATGGGGGTTCTGCTCAAGGTAGGATGCTGGCTTTTTGTGTGTTGTGTAAATTGTGTGATCATCAGGCATGTGTCCAAACTTTGCAGTATGTACGTTAATATATATAAACTAAGTTAGTAATATGTGTTTGGTAGAATGTTTTTTTGTTGTAACAATTCTTCTTGGTAATAAATAAGACTCCTGTAAAGCCTGTCTATTTCCCTTATAAATGGAGCCACATTTGTGATGAACTTGCATTTGTGGGATGAGCAGCTGTATGTGGGTTGTACCCATGAAAGACTTGACACACCTTCTCTACCAGTGCCAAACAGCTTTGCTTCCATTGCTACTGACTGTTGTTTGGAGCTTCTGGTACAGAGGTCAGTTGGTGTCTGCTCTGAGGATCGAAATACCACGTTTGACTGATCTGGATAGGGCCTGTGTGACAGGACAACTTCAAGATCGTGTTCCTCAGCACCAAGTTGCAGGATTATTTGGAGTGAGTCCTAGTACCATCTACAAACTGAAGGCCATGTTCCAAGAAGACCATTTCTTCGTCTGGACAGCATTTAGGATTTGCTGGCAGTCTTCTACCCATTTGCAGGACAATGTGCCCAACAGCTGTGGAAGTAAATGGTTCTTCCAAACCTGCTCCCATTTGTTAAATGAATACATTTAAATAGCTGAATTGCCAATTTGTCTTTTTCTTCAGACTTCCATCTTCCAGTCCAACTAAACAACACTAAACAGGTTTCTGCTCTACATGTACGAGTTAGCTGATAATGAAAAATTACATCGGCAGTCATGAACCCCGAGATGAGAGAATTATTATCTCGTCTTCTCCAGTCTGGAGTCTGACAGGACACAATAATCTGCTGCAAGAAGATTCAATGTAAGAAGCAAGAAAATGCAACATCAAATCACATCTGGCTTAAAAACAAAAAAAATTATTTAAAATAAAATAATGGTTTTCGCCATTTTTGACCAAACCACATTTGCCTCATGATTTTTAGAAGAAACCCATAATATAAAAATTATTTCTCTATCTTTATAAGGTGAATTTAAGTATTTAAATGTTTTAATTGCTTAAGCAAAACAAGAAAAAAAATGGCTGTGCCTCCAGATACATAGACTACATAGTAGCCAGCAAAAATGTTGGCGTAGGTAGGGAAACCAGGATTTAAATACTAACAGCTCATAATGATGACTTCTGTTACTTCACAATAATATTTGAAATTGTTGTATGACCAAAGTGTATAAACACGACAAAGTGACATTGTAGATAAGAAGTGTCTGTACAAGGTTATTCTTTCTTCATGTGCTCTCCAGTCTTGCAGAGGATCACCGGAGTCTTACGACTGCGTGTTGCTGTTGTGGATGTTTGTGCTATGTCTAAATTCAATTCAGTTTAAAGATATTATAATCATCTCTGAAGGAAAACCATGATTTAAGTCTCTTCAAGGACTGATTCTAGAAGGTTCTAGCTGTTTGGAAAGGATATCCTGTGGTGGTCTGTGTTACAGCAGATCTGAAGAAGCCTTATGGGTCATCATATATTATATTATACATTTTGGTCACAAAGTTTAACATGCAATCCTGATGTCCTTTCAAAAATGGTCTTTTTCAAAGATTTTCATCACATCCTTCTTTCCGTTTCATTCTTGCCGTGGTGTAACCTACAGCCTTGTCATTTAGGTGTTGCTACTTCAAATTAACTACCTTATGCTTGTAAAAGAGTAGAGCAAGCGTCTTTGATGAAAGGGGAAATTACAACTGTTGCAGGTGCTGTAAGATTTAAGGTTGTAATATTGTAGCAGTATTGTTAGTACCGACACAGATTGAACTCGCCCTCCCTAGTTTTTCTCTAATATCCATTGTTCCATGGTAGTATTACTGCTGTACCTGGAACTGCAGTGTTGATTGAAGAAAAATGGATATAACCTTTTGATATTTAGTTTTCAGTTGGGGTGAGTTTACTGGATTCTCTAAACTGGTGTATCTGCTCCTTTGTACTGGGCTAAATACAGTTTGGTGAAGCATTAAGTTGCAGCAGGTTTGGCCATTTATCTTTATAACGGACAGATGGAGAATGGTACTGTCATCTCCAGGATTGTTCACAAACCACAGCACACTGTGCAGAACCTGATGCCATTATGCCAGAGCTAAAACCAAAATCCTTTAAGCTGACCTAGTGTGACAGGACAGAAAGTAGATCTAAGCTTTTCTCCTCATGCTTTTTGAGTAAACGTATCACTTCACAGCTATTGCAGTTTCAGCCCTGCACGTCTGTCTATAATCTCTGTCTCCCAAACCTGATCTCATTTAGTACCAGGCCATGGGGCCTTGACATGACGTTCTGGATCAGGCCAAGAGATGAGTCCTGGGTGGGTGAACAGAGACATGGCACTGGGTCAGCCCTGGTGGATAGATATAGAAACAGTTTTGAATGGAGAGTTGTGAGCTTTTCTTTGCTGTGAACATTAAGCAGATACTTGGAGGGCACAAACACAGAAACACTGTCCAGTCCTGTGATCTCCAGGCCTTTCCTTCTCCTTCCATCAGCACACCTTTCCATCTATCAAGCCTGTTCTCTGCTTCTTCTTAGTCAGACTTCACTTGCTGAAGCTTCATTAGATGTAGATTCCATGTGAGCAATCTTGGCTCAACTTGGTCATAGATTTTACTCTTGCCTTTCCTTTCATCATTGAAAAAAGCAAAACAAACAAATATGTTTTGAAAGTCTTCAGAGGTGTCTGATGCTTAAGCTTGAGTGATTCTCAGCTGTGTTTGCAGCTCTTGTTGGAAGCACATGAAGATGGATGTTATGTTTTTGTTGTCGTCCAGCCTCGCTGGAATTTTGTTGTGTCAGTCCCTACCAGTGTTCGTGTTTTAACTCTCAGTTTCTTCTCCCCTTGCATGATGGTGTGTATTTTAAGCCCTCAAGGTATTTCTGGAGGCAAACACAACTTCGTCAGAGGCCTCTGTGGAGATGAGAAGCACACTGCTCCTTTGTTGCATTCTTTTACTTTTTTCTTTTACTTGAAGCAGTGAGTGAGGGTGTTCATTCATTAATCTTTCCTAGCCTTCTGTTTTTATCATCATATATTCATGTATATGTGTGTCTTTGTGTATATATGTACACACACACACACACACACACACACACACACACACACAAGTGCTTCTGGTTCACAAGGTTACTGGTTACTTTCACAATAGAT
>JBAMYA010000006.1:3821128-3835097 GCA_037176975.1 Arrhamphus sclerolepis
TCCTGTGTTGTAGCAGTCTGTGTTGTAGCGGCCTGCATTGTAGAGGCTTGTGTTGTAGCAGTGTGTGTTGTAGCGGTCTATAGTGTAGCAGACTGTGTTGTAACGGTCTGTCCTGTGTTGTAGCAGTCTGTGTTGTAGCGGCCTGCATTGTAGAGGCTTGTGTTGTAGCAGTGTGTGTTGTAGCGGTGTTGGTGATGCTACTCTCTCAGCAGATGACTGCAGATAAAATTGAACTCTCTAGTGTAAAGTTTTCAGAGTAGAACTATCCAGCTTCCACATATTTTCCTCCATCCGGCTTCACCACATGTTCTCTATGTGTCTCTTTCTCTCTCTCTCCCTCACTCTCTCTATTGAGTGAGATTGCCTCATAGAAGTGAACTATTGGTTCTAGTTCTTTGGAAAGATTAAGTCTTCTAGACCAGTTTGTTCATGAATGGCCATTACTATGGTAGTTATAGTAGTTATAGTTGTTTGTGATAGTTTATTGCATGCATTCTAACTCTAATGTAGAGTTTGTTTACTTTGTTAAGTGAAGATCTAAATTTGTCCTTCCACAGAGTGATGATTCTGATGAGGATGACCAACTGGCTATCAGTAAAAGGTGGACATTTGAGTGGAACAGCAGACGATGGTCTCGACTACATGACTTCCTGTTGGACGGCACCAATGAGAGCAGCCCAACGGGTCAGGGGGAGGGTCTTCGCAGCACAGTGAGCAGTGAGAGTGTGCTGACGGACCTGAGCGAGCAGGAGATCACAGAAGTGTCCTCGCTCCACAGCGAAGACTCCACTTCTGCCATGCCTGACTCCATATCCATGGCATCCCTCTCTACTTCCTATCAACCACCAAGGGACCTTCCTCACTACAACTCCCTGCCCATCAAGAGTAGTCGCCATGGGCAAGGTGGGCGGAGTAAAGCTAAAGAATTTTTGCGTCGAATGGAACTAATGCGCACTTGGGGGCCATCAACAAGGCGGAAGAGCTCTAATCGCAGGCCGCCACTGGTTATCAGCGGACCAGTGTTACAGGGGGAGGAGCCACAGGCTCTTCAGATGCTTCAGTGTACTCCCATCAGCCAGTTAGAACATGGAACAAAACAAAACTCCCAAACTGGTGAACATGAATCCTCTGTCTCCCCAGGTGAGGATTGTAAAAACCAGACCACATTGATTGTGACCCCCAGCAATGAACCTGTGGTGCCCAGCGTTTCTGAGCATACATGTAAGAAACCCCGTACTGCCAGCAAGCGAGGCAGCATATACCTGGAGGATCTGGAGTTACCTTCCCAGAGTAAAAGGACTGAAGGGCAGAAAAAGTTTGGCAAAAACCAGTTCCACTCCTATGAAAACCTCCTTATTCACATCCCGAAAGACCACAAACCAGGCACTTTTCCTAAAGCCCTATCAATAGAAAGCCTAGCACCTTCCCCCACTGACAGAAACAATCACCTAAAGCAACACCCCAAACCTTGCACACCTCAAAATGGCCTTGCTGAATCCTGGTGTGGTAAACCTTTGTCCAAAGCCTCCTGTCCTGGAGCCCCACGGGGCAGCAGGGTCAGTGTTTATGACAACGTTCCAGGTTCCCACCTGTACGCCAGCACCGGAGACCTGCTGGATTTGGAGAAAGAGGACAACCTGTTTCCTCACCTGGATGACATCATTCAGCATGTCAGTGGCTTGCAGCAAATAGTGGACCACTGGAGCCGCAGTGTGCTTCCTGAGGGGGAGATAGGGGAGGAGGAGGGGGAGGGCAGGACTACACCCAGCGAAGGTGAAAGAGACGCCGTCTCCTTAAATGATACGGACTCCACCGGGACCAGAGAGAGGCGGGACTCTGGAGTCGGGGCCTCCCTCACAAGACCACGGTGAGTCGCTGCTCTGGCAGTTAAAGGATAATTATTCTTTATTACAACTTGGGTCTTACTTTTATAGTTTTGGCCCTATTTTTTATTGGTTATAATTACAGCACACTTACCACAGTAATCGCTAAGAAGATGTCGATGCTGAAGCCTAACAGTAAAAAAAAAAGAAAAGAAACTGCAATCAGTCACGCAAACCAGATTACATCACTTCAATTGGATGTAAGATAACATTCGGAGAAAAATGATGTCCAAGAAATTAGTTATTAATGCAGGTAGATGACGTACTTTCTTTTACATTTCTTCTTCTACATTTGTCAGCTGCAAACATGTTCCTTCTGTGAGAGAGAAGGAACATGTTTAACAAATCAAAGTCAAGCTTTGTTTTAGTACAAGTTCTCCTCCTCTTAGTTTTAGCACTCACCATTAACTTTTGAATGAAAATAAAGCATAAATAGAAGCACAGTGGTAACATAGTTATGTAAGGACAGTATACAGGTAAAGCTTAACAAACCAGTAACATAGGATTCTGACAGCAATGTCTAACCATGGTTTGAGATTTGTGTTTGAACCAGTCAGTGAAAGGAATTAATTGCTTGGCGTCGTTGTTTGTAGTCAGGAATGCTTTTTTTGAAAAAAAAAAACATTTATTCCATCTGATTTTAGAAACACACATTTCCCAGTGATCAGAATGGTATTGTGGTTTTCACAAGACAATAATGAAGATAAGTCAGTGCCTCTTGTGGTTTCTTGGTGTTTTTCTACCTGCTTCAGGCTACGCTGGCCCAGTTTCAGAAGCGCTCATCATCTCAACCAGCCTGCATCTTCACTGCAGATCAGCAGCCAATCAGCAGGCCAGCTGAGTCTGCTGCAGAAATTTTCTTTGCTCCGCCTCACCGCCATCATGGAGAAGTTTTCGATGTCTAATAAACATGGCTGGACATGGTGGGTAATTCGCAAATGCACCAACTGGTTTTTGTGTTCTTGTTGTCTTGGCAACAGCTGTGACAGCCTATTTTTTATTTATTTCTACTGTATAGATCCTTGATGGATGTCTTAAACAGCCTAAGACCAGTGACTTTCTGGCACATTTAGACCTTCACTCACACATTTCCCTGCAACAGCCGGTCCTGATCACTTGTAGATAACGAAGGCATGAAGCACTCCTCCTTAAATGTTTCCTGTCACTGCCAGGTCTGTGCCCAAGTTTATGAAGCGCATGAAGGTTCCAGACTACAAAGAGAAGAGTGTATTTGGTGTTCCCCTCATTGTCCATGTTCAGCGTTGTGGGTTTCCACTCCCTCTGTGTTTACAACAGGCCTTCAGTCACCTCCGGACTCACTGCCTGGACCAGGTAAGCCTGAACAAGCTCATTTCCTTCTGGCAATTGTAGCTAACAGACCAACATGAGGCAGCAGACCATCCCACCCTCACCTAACTCTGACTCTAACCCACCTGATTCCCTCCTCAGGTGGGATTGTTCCGTAAATCTGGGGTGAGGTCCAGGATTCAGGCTCTGAGACAGCAGTGTGAGTCATCCCCTGACTGTGTGAGTTACGAGGACCAATCAGCTTACGACGTGGCTGACATGGTCAAACAGTTCTTCAGGGACTTACCTGAGCCTCTGCTGACCAGCAAACTGGGGGAAACCTTCCTCCATATTTACCAGTGTGAGTGTCTGTGATGTGTTTATTGTTTTATTCAGCCTTAAATCATTACGTGTCATGCAGAATAAGAGGTAATAAAGGATTATTTCCTCTTTTTCTTCATCAGATGTTCCTAAGGAGCAGAGACTGCAGGCCGTCAGAGCGGCCATCTTACTCATGCCAGACGAGAACAGGGAGGTTCTGCAGACGCTGCTCTTCTTCCTGCGAGAAGTTACGTCCTTGGTGGAGGAGAACCAGATGACGCCGATGAACCTGGCGGTTTGTCTGGGACCATCGCTCTTCCATCTCAGCATCATGAAGAATGAGACGCTGTCGCCAAGGTGGAAGCAATGAGCACGCTGATGCCTGAATGATGAAAGTTTTTATTACACCAACAGTTCCAATGTTTCACCCAAGCAAAAAACAAATCATCGATTTTTTTTAATCCATTTTAAATTGAGTTTAAACATCACATCATAACCCCAAACCCCACCATCTCTTTTTTTTTTTTTAGATTTTAAAGACATCATTTCAATACAATAAATGTGAATAATTATTTCAAGCATTACTCTCCTTTTTAAATTACCTTTCATTGTGCTTCAATAAAATGAAAATGGAGATCACTTCAATATATGACTTTTTTGTCATGACATTAAAATGTGGTCATATTTTGAATTATCAGGATAATATTCATGTCTCTGTCGTTTTTTTTTTTTTCCCTTCTTTTCATGTGACCCTGGCATCACTGGAAACTGCTGATGAAAATCCAATCCTCTGACCCGGTTGTGGATATCCTCTAGGTCGATCCAGAGGAAGTACACGACGGGGCGTCCGGATCAAAAGGATCTGAGCGACAACCTGGCTGCCACTCAGGGACTCTCACATATGATCTCAGAGTGCCAGCGACTCTTTCAGGTGGGTTCGGGTTCTTTGTTTAGAACTAAAGAATAACTGGATGCTTAAACAGGAATAATGTTAACAATAAAGGGGACACTAACGGACCTCCTTAATGCTGCATTCATATTCAAAGTCACAATCCAGTTGTGTTTAATGAGCTCATTTCTTATTGTACATCACAGAGGCTGAGGGTGTCAGTGACACTGCTGACTAAAGCTAAATATGATCGGAACTAATATGCATTAAACTTCTGTCAGCTCAGTTTCATTTTCCAGAAATCAAATGAAACCGTTGTTTTACGTTAAAGCCTGTTCTCAGCGTTAAACACGATCGTCTTATTGAAGTAATGTGACACTCCAGATCCCAGAGGAGATGGTGACCCAGTCTCGAAACTCCTACATGGAGGCTGAGCTGATGGTTCCCCCCCTGGACGAGCTGTGCAAAGCTCAAGAGGAGGAAGTGGATGAGGAAGTAGAAGAAGAGGACGAGGAAGGATCCTACCACGCACACTTAGACGGACTGATCCAGAACCTGCTGAAAGAGGCCAAAGATAAGAGCAAAGGCTGGGTATCCCGCTCGTTTTCTGACCACACTGAACTGGCCTTCAAAAAGGTGGGAGCTTCTGAAAGACAGGAGAGGAAGAAGTATTTAATGAAAGAAAACTCACTGTCAGTTAACATACATTTCCATGATGTTGAACTGTTGTAAGGTTGGAGATGGCAACCCTCTGAGGCGCTGGCGAGTCTGTCTGGATGTGTCGGCTGCTCCCTCTGAGGTGCTTCAGCGGCTGCTGAGAGAGCGTCCTCTGTGGCAAACGGAGCTCCAGCAGGAGAAGGTTCTGGAGACGCTGGACAAACACACGGACGTGTACCATTACTCCTGCTTCAACATGGTGCCTCAGCCCAGCTGTGACTATGTGGTCCTCAGGTATAGCTGAAGGAACTTCTGTTTTATTTCACGTTTGTAGATGAAGCTCACAGCCTTCCTCTCGCTGTTGCTCTCTGCTCAGATCTTGGCGTACAGACTTGTCTAAAGGCTCCTGCGCGCTGGTTTGCGTTTCCGTGGAACATGACGACAGCCCACGCTCCGCAGCGGTCAGGGGGGTTGTCCTGGAGTCTCAGTACCTCCTGGAACCTTGTGGGCCCGGGAAGACCAGGCTCACACATATCTCCAGAGTAGACCTCAGGTGTGGAGGGGGGGGCTTCAGATGATTCCTGTTCGGCAATTTACCAACTTTGCAGTCATCAATGTGTATTTTCTGCTATTCTCTTTCCAGGGGAAGATCTCCAGAATGGTACAACAAGACTTTTGGTCACCTGTGTGTTAATGAAGCCCAAAGGATCCGTTCGTCTTTTCTCCCTTCAGATCAAATGAGCCCTGAGACCAAGATCTGAGGACCAGACATCAAGTTAATCATGCAGTGGACTTAAGAGTCTGAGCTATACTCTACTGAGTTAACACAAACAAAGAAAGTATTTATTGTCATTTTGTCAGGCTTCTTTAAGCACCGCATTCAACCAAATGTTGTGACAGAACACAACAGCTACATTGGTCCAAAGAGCAAATGTGGTTTCAAAAATACGAAACTACCTTTACCCGTCTCAGTTTCCTCTGTTAATATGGAGGCGCAGCTGACTTGTTTCTGTGTCATCTCCGTTCAGTGTTTCCAGACATCCATATGTGACGATGTTCATGGCTTCCTACTCATGACAAGTTTGTTGGTTTGGTCCTCAGATGAATGGCTGGGTCAGAACCCAGCAGAGTCCTGACAGGACCGTCAAACTGGATTTCAAGATGAAAGTCAAACTGCAGAAGGAATGTTGACACTTCACATATTTCATTTTACTTTACTGTCATTTGCAAATGGTTACAGTTTCAGAGTTAACCCCTAGTTAGAGATAGATAGATAGATAGATAGATAGATAGATAGATAGACAGATGGATAGATATTCTATTGTCTACTCATGATTTCTACTGATAAATTATGAAACTTCTACATTTTGCACGAGTGGACCAATGTACCTGTTATATTACTTATATTACTATTTCTGAGTCACAGTTTCAGAATGTGAATAGATAAATATTTCATGTCATTGTTGTGTCACCATGTGAATTAAGACACAAAGTTTTTAATTATTTATTGATTTTGTGCATCCTTCTAAACCCTCAGTATTTAATCCAGTATAAAGCACCAGTAGGTTGGATCGTGACATGCTTGCTGAAGCTGTTTGCTTCATCTTCTCCTTTGTTATCACTTTGATCACTGTTTCAATTGAGCAATTATCTTAAACTTACACACTGTGATAACTTATTAAGTATACAATCAATATGATTAAAGAGCCAGGACATCTTAACCCGTGGTCCAGTTTTATAAAAGTCAGTATCAGAAAAGAAGCCAGATATTATCTGATTAATCATCGTCTTTGCTCCTTCCACATTTGTCCCCATTTATAAACTACAGTTATTATACAACATTCTAAAGATAATAAGACCAATACAACAAGTATACATGTCAGCAGTGTTTCAGTAATAATGACTCATGAGGGATGTGAATTGCATACAGGGTCCATCACTGCTAATTAGGATTTTTGTTCAGTGTTAAACTTAGACAAATGAATTAGGTGCCATTTTAAAGTTGTAGCTATTATATCTCTGCATATGGTATGGCAATGTGTTTTGGGTTTGTTTTTTTGGCTGTTATACAATGTCTAAGACATGTGACCATTTCACTGCTTCTGGGAAGCATGTTTGATATTTAGCGGTTTGTGCATGTTGGTGCTCGTGTATCTGTTCTCCAGTCACAGCTCTTCAGGGTTCCTATCATATTGATAAGCTGAAATGTGAACACACCATCCTTACAAAGCAATAGCAGACGAAAGCTTGCTTTTATTTCTTTTTTAAAGGCGGCGCTGCCTGGGTGTTGCTATAATATAATAAACCGCGTCACCGCACCATCCAAACATGCATGCGTGTGTGGTTAAACGTGCACGAGCGCGACGGACGAGAAGCTTCTACTGTGAGACGAGGCTTCAAACCAGCTGAGAGCAAGATTTCTGCTTTTTATTTTCTGGCAGAAAACAGGAAAATAAACACATCTAAAAGTAGAATTATTGTCCCCAGTTTCTTTCTGATATGAAATTGTTGTAGTATTGCAATGAAAAGAAGTATAATCACAAATAGTATAAAAAAGTTTAAAAAAAACACCCTGTGATTTATAAGTTGTTTTTTTAATTGCATGTAACATTAGCTCAAAATAGCTGTTTTTTGTTTTGTTTTTTTGTTTGTTTTATTCATTTCATCATGTATTTATCTTTTTAGGCCTAAAACATATTCCAGGAACAGTAAAGCTTTTACCACTTTCTACTGTTGCTTGTCACATCACTCAAGACTTTTTGGCTCCAAGGATTTAAAGAAAGGAAGAGACTGAGTTGTTATTTTAACAGCTTTAAGTCTGCAGCAGTACAGGCTCATCAGTCACACATATGGACCAGTTGGTGGGTCGCTCCAGAACCTGGATCCTCTTCTCTGTTTGGTTGGAAAGTGTTTGCACATCTCTCCAACACATTTGATCTTGTCTTTGGTGTGACCTCTGGCAGGGTGAACAGATGCTGAACCAGCGGCATCTGTAAATGTACATGATGTAGGTTGTCATATGGGGTTGGGGGTGGGGCAGTGCTGCACGAGGGAGAAGAGAACAAAAGTTTTATTTTGTAGCAAATCACCAGCTACTAGAGTTCAAATCAGCATAAACCACTCTGCAATGTCTGTTAGTTTTCAGCTTATTTATTTGGGGGGAAAAAACAATTCCACACAATTCCCAGCCGTAGCTGACGAAGCGGTCCTGAGAGCCAGACTGCAACTTTGCAGGTGTGTCAGTCCCTCCCAGGTGCTGTCTCCTGAACCCTCTGCAGCTGAGCAGAACCACCTCGCCACCGCATACATTTTTACTAATTTCCCTTAAATTCCTCTAGATTCTTGAGCCATTTAACGATTTTATGTCCTTCCACTTCTGTTTTCAAACATTGGGTACCAAGCAAAGCTCATCTTTCTTTAGATGATTTAACAGATCAATTAATTATTACAATCATTTGTTGAAACTGATCTGTTTATTAATTATTATTATATTTTGTTTAATCCTATTGCTGCCTTAATATTAATTAACAAGCCAAAACATATTGGGTTCTCAGTGTAAAGAAATTCAAGAAAAAGTGAAAACATGATTTTTTTCATTTTTCAGACTTACTCAGTTTTTTGTGTTTGTTTTTTTATTTTTCCAGATTTTACCTGCCTTACTGCTTTTTCTTGTTATGCTATTAAATCCATTAAGTGGAGCTGTTGTATAAGGACAAGAGTGATGATGATGGAAAATGCTTCTTAGATAACGGAGTGAATTGGTAGAGGACTCCTCTCTCTCCTTGTGTCATTTCAAGCAACATATTTAAAGTGAACCAACATCTGGATCAATATTCAATCACATTTAGCTACTTAGCTACGTTAGCCTGTGGAGGACAGGTGAAGGTGCTTGCAGGTAAGTTAGTGTGTCAGTTCATCCTTTGACGTCACAAAAACATTAGCTGAATTTCTCCACATTTTAGCAGGACTGTGGTTTTAACTGGGAAGTATTTAATTGAATCTTCGAAAAGTCAATGTTGTAGCCTAATTACTCTGAGGATTTTTTTTTTATTCCTCACAGTAAAGCATATACAGTCATAAGACGTCCA
Organism: Arrhamphus sclerolepis; assembly: GCA_037176975.1. Taxonomy (NCBI): domain Eukaryota; kingdom Metazoa; phylum Chordata; class Actinopteri; order Beloniformes; family Hemiramphidae; genus Arrhamphus; species Arrhamphus sclerolepis. The sequence goes on from JBAMYA010000006.1 coordinate 3,830,254, forward strand.
GAAGAACGTACACCTGGATGTGATGGCTCAAACACGAGTGGATAAAATATAAAAGAGGAACACAATCTATATTTTTTCACAACAAATTACCTGATACACGTCATCAGCTGTAGCTCACAGCCTGACTGGAGAGCGACCTCTGCTGGAGAAAGCAGGAGAGGCATTTTCAGCCACTACAATTGTACTCCACAAAAAAGTGTGACCGAATAAAACATTAGAGAAGCTTTATGTTGGGGGATTGCTTTTCTGAATCACCTTAATCACGAGGCTCATGGGATTTGGGGGGGCTTAGAGTTGGGGACTCTGGATTAGAAACAAAAAGATTATAACTAAAGCCTTTTAAAGACCTCTGATAAGTCTATGAGGAGCATTTTACTTCTGAGTAGTCTAATGTTAGTGATGGACTTCAAACATTTTTCACATAACCAAAATAATCTATCTTTATTTGGCTTATCTTTTTTACAAGCTTGGGAAATTGTTTTTCACACCATAAAGATATTAAGAATTCAGGAGAAACCTAAGTCTAGTGTTGTGGCTTTCTCTCTTTACATTTCTGTGGCTCTACAGGTTTTTATTTTTAGTTAAAAAAGAAAGGAAATGGAACGACACCTGGACCACAGCCTCTTTACGTGGACCGCTGCCGCATATGGACCAGTTGGTGGGTCGCCCCAGAACCTGGATCCTCTTCTCTGTTTGGTTGGAAAGTGTTTGCACATCTCTAGAACACATTTAATCTTGTCTTTGGTGTGACCTCTGGCAGGGTGAACAGACGCTGAACCAGTGGCATCTGTGAATGTACATAATGTAGGTTGTCATATGGGGTTGGGGGTGGGGCAGTGCTGTGCGAGGGAGAAGAGAACAAAAGTTTTATTTTGTAGCAAATCACCAGCTACTAGGGTTCAAATCAGCATAAACCACTCTGCAATGTCTGTTAGTTTTCAGCTTATTTATTTGGGGGAAACAAACAAAGAAAAAATTCCACACAACTACTTGAACCACAGTCTCTGACCACAGCCTCCATACCTGGACACATCGGCTTTCATTGGCTCCCTGTTAAATTTAGAATTGAATTCAAAATATTACCACTTACATAAAAACTTTTGAATGATGAAGCTCCGGTATATCTGAAAAATCTCATAGTTCCAGACTGTCCTACTGTTTAGGCTAACTGGTAATACTAAATGCTGCTGATGCTCATTCACATTAATTGTAATGTAAGTTAATTTATAGGAGTAACTACAGGAATAATTTGGTTTACTAAATAATTCTGCATGTACAAAGTGCCTTGAGTGGTTTGATTCAATTCAGTTCAGTTTCATTTTATTTATATAGGCTAGCATCTATTTACAACAAAGCTGTCTTTAGGTGCTTCTGAGAAACCCAGAACATGACCCCTGAGCACATGGCAAAGCCTAAGCGTGGCAAGAAAAAACTCCTTCTTGGGAGTAAACCTTGAGCAGGACCCGGCTCAGTCATGAGGGGGACCCTCCTGCTCAGGGGCAGGCCTAGCCTATCTAATGCCCTGGATAAAAACTGTTTATTTTGGAAGCTATCTATTAGATGCTGCTCCAGTCAGCCAGGCTACTTAGCTACTGAGCAGGGTTGACCAGATAAAGATACTTCCCTCTCCTAAATATGTGGCCAATCTTTGGATTAAAATGTGGGAGGTTACATTTTAACTCTTGAGCAAGTGCATTACAAGTGGCACCAATGGATGTGCCTGGTTGTCTGGTTAAATACCGTTAGCTTTATTTTTAGCCGTCGTGGAAAATGGATCCAATACATAAATCTAATTTATTGAAAATAATACATGGTGGATGATTTGCCTTCTAATGATGTTGTCAAAGCACCCACCCCCTCCCCCTTTTTCCACAGCTTGTGCCTTAGATGCCTTCCCAACTAGAGCTGTAATAGGATCGCAAAAGTTGGCTCGACCTGGCACAAGCCCGACAGAATTTGGCCCGATCTTGACTAGTATATTTAGACTGACAGCTTTTTAAAAGCTGAACCCTTTTACAACAATGTCGAGCATGCACACAGCTCTTTTGCCTTTTGTCAAGAGTAAATCATTTATACATGTCGCATCTTTTTCATTTCACATAACAGACGGGCTCATTAATTTCATTATACGCATGTTCAAAACTTTTCCACACCTCAGACTTTGCTTTCGTTGCCAGTGCAACCAAAATGCAATCACCAAAGGCTACCATTAATTTACAGCGATGAATGTGGAATATAGATTTGAAATATAAGCTATTTCATTTACGAGCTCTGTCACGGACCAAATTACATTCCATGCCAGCGAGCATCCCAGAGTTGCATCCAGTCGACAGGTGCAGGCAAATGCCAGGATGGTCAGAAGTTGAAAAGTTTGGGAGGAAAGAGGGAGCACAACATCACCACAACAGCACCTGAAAAAGGAGAAGAGAGCTAGACTACATAAGATAGACAAAGTTAATTCTATAAAATTATTCAGGACATTTGAGACTGAGATAAGACAGACATGGTGAACATGCTCAGTGAATAATAGGATTCCTCCAGCAGCCTAGGTCTATAGCAACATAACTAGGAGGTGGTCTAAAAGACCATAGAATTAAACGCTTTATCAAAAAGGAAGGGCTTGAGCCCAACCTTTGATGTAGAGAGGGAGTCTGTCTCCCAGACCGAGGTTGGGAGTTTATTCCATAATAGAGGAGCCTGATAGCTAAAGGCTCTGCCAACCTTTCTAGACCTACAGACTCTTGGAACAGCAATTAAACCTGCATTCAAGGAGCAGAGTGTTCTACTAGGACAGTAAGGAACTATGAGATTCTTCAGATATTTTTCAGATAGGAGCTTTATCATTCAAAGCTTTGTATGTACAAAGTAATATTTTGAATTCAATTCTAAGTTTAACAGAGAGCGAGTGTAATGAAGCTAGAACTGGTGAGATGTGATCTCTATACCCATTTCTGGTAAGTACTTGTGCTGCAGCATTCTAGACTAGTTGAAGGTTTTGAACAAGGCGATTTGTAAGGCAAGAAAATAATGCATTACAGTAATCCAGCCTAGAGATAACAAAGGCATGGATTAATTTCTCTCCATCCTCTTGAGTCAAGATGTTTCTAATTTTCCTGATATTACGCACATTAAAGAAAGCTGACTGTGATCTGTTTCACATGAGAGTTAAAAGACAAATTGTCATCAAATATGACACTGAGATTTCTAACAGTAGCGCTAGAGGCTAAGGAAATGTGATCTAAATTAACTGTACAGCTCAAGAGTGCCTCTTGGAGGTGCTTAGGACCAATAACAATAACTTCAGTTTTATCTGAATTAAGAAGCAGGAAATTTCCAGTCATCCAAGTCTTCACATCTTTAATACATGCATCTAATAATGCTGTTTGATTAGCTTCCTGCAGTTGCAAGGATAAATACAGCTGAGTATCATCTGCATAGCAATGAAAATTAATGTTATGGTTCAAATAATGTCTCCTAAAGGAAGCATGTATAAAGAGAAAAGTGTGGGTCCAAGAACAGGACCCTGCGGTACTCCACAGCTATGCCGTTCCTCTAAGTCTGACAAGCTGCTCTAATCTATTGAGAAGAGTCTTGTGGTCAGTGGTGTCAGATGGTGTCACTGAGATCCAAGAGGACAGAACAGAGAAAGATTCACTGTCAGAAGACATGAGGTCATTGGTGACTTTGACCAGTGCAGTTTCTGTGCTATGATGAGGTCTAAAACTTCATTGAAGCTCATCATTTACATTGTTTCAACAAAGATAATCATTTAGCTGATTTGAAACAATTTTCTTAAGAAGTTTGGAAATAAAAAGAAGGTTGGAGCTGGCTATATCATCAGAATCCAAAGACATCTTTTTGAGTAGAAGTTTGATTACTGCAATCTTAAATCCTCCTGGTATATATCCAGTTAAAGTGGATGCATTAACAAGATTCAGCATTATGGAACCTATCTTAGGAAAAAAATCTCTTTAAAAAGCTTAAAAGGAACAGGGTCCAGTAAACATTCAGATGGCTTTGAGTGAGAAACAACTGAGGTTAATTCACAGATATCAATAGAAGAGAAGCAGTCTAAATAAAAACCAGTAGATACAGCTGATTCCAAGGTCTCTGTGCTTTCTAATGTAATCCACATAGTTGGTAGGAGAATATGAATTTGGTCTCTAATATTCACTATTTTGCTAATACTTAAGCTCACCAAGTCGTCAGCAGTTAAATTGAGATGAATGCGTGGCTCTGTGGAGCTGTGACTGAGTGAAATTGGCAACTGTGCTGAAAAGAAATTTGCTATTATTTGGATATTTTGTAATTCATGATGAATAATAAGTTTTCCTAGCTTTCCAAAGAGCTCTTTTTTGCATTACCAAACTATCTTTCCAAGCTAGATGGGAGTCTTTTAAATTTGTAGCGTGCCTTTTTCTTTCCAACTTTCTATGTTTAGGACTCCACATTTTTACATTATCCCAGGAAACAAACTCTCTAGGATTAACTAGCTTCCTTTTCAGAAGAGCAACAGAATCCAGAGTTAAATGCAGGAAGTCTGTACAGCCATCTGTAAGACTATCAATGCAAGTGTCCAAGCAGAGCAATTATGTCCTTGAACTTAATGACACCGCTGTCAGAAGTGTCTCCACTGTAATAGATCTTTTAATTGCATATGACATCATTGTGACAAGTCAACTGAGACGAGATTAAAGAATGATCAGATGGAACTGGGCTTTGGGGGAAGATTGGTAAGTATTTTGACTTCCATTCCTCAAGTTAGAAGATGACCTTATCTGCCTGGAGAACTAGATCAGAAATGAAATCTGAGAAATCAGAAAGAAACTCTGAATAAGGACCAG
>JBAMYA010000006.1:3835197-3863918 GCA_037176975.1 Arrhamphus sclerolepis
ATATTATATTATATTATATTATATTATATTATATTATATTATATTATATTATATTATATTATATTATATTACATTATTTATTATACAGCAGTGTTATAATCCAGTTCTTACTTGTATAACTGAATTATAACTGGAAGTGTGGAATTAAATCCCTTAAGCTTAGAAAATAAATGTTTTACCACTTCATTGTATTTCAGTGTTTTCTTCTCTTAAATTTTTGTTTTAAATAGATTTGACTTAAAATCAATTTTCATGTACAGCCAAACGAAAATAAAAAAAATAAAAAGTATATTAACTATCAGCTCTCTGCTAAAAACTGTTGATAAAAGATCTGAATTCTAGATCCTGGTCTGGATTCCCAGAAGTTTCGCAGACGTTTTTCAGCCATACGTTGGATTTCCCAGCACTCACATCAATTCCTGATATCTGAACGTCAGGACTGACTTCTCAGTGATGTCCCTTCATCCTTTAAAGGAAATACCGCAGATGAAGACATCACTAAATCCGTCCCTGTCTGTCGTTTAGACATGTTAGTGATAATTAACCTAGTTACCTCTAAGCTCTTCCAGTTGCTAGTTTTTACAAATCAATCTTTTCCATTTTTAAATCTATTTTCATTTCTTGAACTGTCCACGCGGTTACTGAATGTGTGTAATTTAGTTAGAAACTCCTTTTTGGCTCTGTTAGATTTGTGGCAGAACTGAAAAATCTGTTTTGGTGACATTTATTTGAGAAATCTGTTGGTTCGGGTCAGTGGTTAAGTGGCGCCTGGAGGTGGTTTAGGTGATTACAGTTGTCTTAACGCAGAACTCTGCAGTCGTGATGGACGTCACTGTCACCGCTCAGCCACATGTAGACGCTGGACAGCTGAGGATGATGGATCATGCTGGATGGCTTCACTGTCATGTTTTTGACACCTCATACACTCTTGTCTGATTCAAGGCCACCAAAGCGCGGCAAAGAAATGTAAAGAAGCTTTTCTCCAGCATTTCTGCTGCTGAATAGCAGATCAGTTCACACTTTCTAAGAGGATCAGATGCCTTTTTCTGCTCAAAAAAAACAAACCAAAAAAACCTATTATCACTGTTAAGCACCCATAAAAGAGCACAGTAATATTTTAATATTTATTGTTTCTGAGAAACTGAACAGGCATCTATCAAGAGCAGTGTTCATGGTGAGTTGGTTTGGGGATATCACCTATTGAAGAAGATGCAGCAAGTCTGAGAAGAACCAGGAGGAACCTGGGTTGGCTAACCTTATCCTAAACCCAACCCCGCTAACCCAAACCTTAAACCTAAAGTGTCTTCTGTTGCCTTCTCAACCTTGATTTAGGCTCCAGAAGCTGCAGTGTAAAATCTATTTCTGTTGCACATTTATAACATCAAAACAAGCTGACCAAAGGGCTTTTCCTGGTGCAAAAAATAGTCAAAATAAGTAAAACAGTGTTTGCATGACAACAACCAATGACGCAGTTCAAATAAAGCCAAAAACATGACCAGGTTGTCTAATGTCTATTCCTCAGTCTGGACCTGAGAACGTCCAGGCACAGCTAGTTAGTAGACCTCACTGGTCTAACTGGAGTCAATACTTTGAGCAGCTGGTTAGTAGACCTCACTGGTCTAACTGGAGTCAACAGTTTGAGTCGCAGAGCCTGAACAATAGATCCGAAGGTCATCTGCAAAATGGTGAAAAGATATGTTTTAAAATCAGATCCCAAACATAGGGTCTATACAGAGAAAAAAACATGGCCCAATATGGAGCCTTGAGGAACCCCATAACTTACATGGGGCACAGCTGAGGAGTATTGGCCTAAACTACCAGAAAAGTTTCAGAAAACCATTTCACATAGCTCCAACATGACACCAGAATGTTGCTGGTATTACTGGTTACATGATCTACTGAATCAGCTAATGAGTCCAGCAGAGTTACCCAAGTCCACATGTAATAGCAGCTCATTTAAAAATTAGAGCTGCTGCACACCTTAAAACCTGTGTGGAGTTAATTCAAGTCAACGTATGATTGTAACTGATTAAAAACAACCTTATTTCAGATGTTAGATAGAAATAGGTCTGTAGTTTGAAAGGGTTGGTTTTGATGAGGAGCCTGGACCACATGTTTGAAAAGCTGCTGGAACACATCAGTGAAGAGTTTATCTGATTAACTCATGGCCATCAAACTCATTATCAAATCTACAACACATAACTCAATGGTTTTAAAAACAGTCTTCCCAGCAGACATTGGCTCTTCAAGCAGTTGGGGCACAACTGATTCAAGACCCCTTCAAATACACTCTTAATTTTTAAAGGTCGTCATTTTAACTGAATATTGGCACCTTTATATTATTTATATTGATTATATATTTATTCTTTATATTATATCTATACCACATCCAACCAGTAAGTTGTTTGGCAGCAGCTATAAACTGATTCACATCAGTTTCACTTCTACTGGATGAACAAATAAATGGACTTCTGCATGTAAATACAGTTCCTGCATCTGATTGGTCACTTTTCTTCTTGAACGTTGCAGAAACACTGTGAGGCTTTGAAAACCAAAATCTTTGCAGCTGTTAAAGCTCACATAAAGTAAAGTATAGCCTCTGGTGTGGTCATACTTCTCCGTTGTTCAGAGGAGTACTGCAGCGGTTTGTTTTGGATCATTCAGACCATCCATCACATTTCCTCTAATGACTGCACCTCAGCTGTGATAAGTTAGATTAGTACAAACAAAGTGTCCAGACAGCCACTTGTCCCCTGGAATTGATGACAGTGATTTACAGCTGCATGTTTTCTTCTGATCTCCAGGAAGGTTTAATAAACCTGAGCACGAGGAAACAGAAAACTATCTCACACACTGTAGCTTTTCATTAAGGAGTATAAAAGAAGATTTTTAACAGGTTGTTCTTTTCTGTTTGTGTGTTCTGCTCAGATGGACCACGGCCATCTCAGAAGGAGATCATCTCTCTCAGAGCCTTCATGCTGCTCTTCCTCAAACAACTCATCCTGAAGGTAGTCTCATTGATGATTTTCTCAAATTCTGGCATGATTTCAATTATAGATTAGTTCATGAGTTTAGCTGAAGTTCATGTCTATGTTTGGTAGGACCGGGGTGTAAAGGAAGACGAGCTGCAGAGCATCCTCAACTATCTCCTGACCATGCACGAGGTAAACTTCTAGATGAAAATAGACTGAGAGAATTTGTGGGCTTGAGTTGTGGTCCACTTTAGTGGCTCAGAGTGAGTCAGCTTCAGCAGCAAGAAAAATTAGATCTATTCTTATTCTGAACCTTCTCTTTGTCCTCCAAGCCCTGTATTCTTCTGCCCCAGCCAGCTTTCTCCTCCTACGTCTCACCTGTTCACCTCTTTTCTTTGTAGGATGAGAATATCCACGATGTGCTGCAGCTACTGGTGGCTCTGATGTCTGAACACCCAGCGTCCATGATCCCTGCGTTTGACCAGAGGAACGGCATCAGGTGAAAACGGAACCACATTCATATCAGATGGACTTCTACTGCAACAGGAATCAATTGATCTAATAAAATAATCATCAGTGATCCATATCAAGAACATTATATGTTTCCATATCCTTATAACTGAACAAATGCCACAGAATCTTCTGGTAAAGTTGTTCTTGTGTGATGACTTTAATGAGCAAACTTCTGCAGTGTTGATTTTCAAGCATTAACTTGGTGAAGTTCAACTAAATAAGCTTTATAACCAGCTGGAGATCATGGTTGCCATGGTAACTCTTTTGCTCTCAGAGAGCTACTAACAGATGAAGTCATCTCTGTTTTCCAACCTTCAGTGTTTCCACTGAAGCAGAAAGCTTCAGTTCCCACATGTGGATGCCACTGAGAATATTTACTGCTAACTTTTCTTCCTTTATGTGCTTCAGCCTGCATCTTTTAACATTTTTAATCCCTGTATATTTATTTCCAGGGTGATCTGCAAACTCCTGGCCTCTAAGAGTGAGAGCATCCGGGTTCAAGCGCTCAAAGTCCTGGGCTACTTCCTGAAGCATCTGGGTCACAAGTACATTCCTACACTTCCCTAATCCCTAACCCCCCATCCCTAACCTTTCAATCCCTAACCTCTAAATCGTAACCCTAATCGTAATCCTAATACCTAACTTCTAACCCCTAAAACATAACTTTTTAATGTTATTAATGTGTCTTTGTTGGACTAATTTGTCTTTATTGGACTAACGTTACTTTATTGGACTAATGTGTCTTTGTTGGACTAATTTATTTTTGTTTGATTAGCATGTATTTGTTGGACTAATGTGTCTTTGGACTAATGATCTTTCTTGGGCTAACGTGTCCCTGTTGGACTAACATTTGGTTTTACCGTTTCTCTGGACTAACGTGTCTCTGTTGGACTAACATGTCTTTGGTTTAACCTTTCTATGGACTAACATGTTTATGTTCGACTAATGTGTCTTTGTTGGACTAATGTGTCTGTTGAACGAATGTGTCTCTGTTGGACAGGAGGAAGGTGGAGATCATGCACACTCACAGTCTGTTCACGCTGCTGGGAGAGCGGCTGATGATGCACACCAACACCGTCTCCGTCACCACCTACAACACTCTGTACGAGGTCGGTCAGAACCAGAACCTTCATTCATGTTTTCAGTATTCTGGACATTCATGTTTAAAAGCCACTTTTGTCCGCAGATTCTGACGGAGCAGGTCTGCACTCAGGTGGTCCACAAACCGCATCCTGAACCCGACTCTACTGTCAAGATCCAGAACCCCAGTAAATTCTGTAGTTTAACAAATTCATACTGTCCTAATATTTCATGTCTCCTACTCTTTCATTGTGCTCTTCTCTCTTCGTCTTCTCCGTTTCTCAGTGATATTGAAGGTGGTGGCCACCCTCCTGAAGAACTCCAGCCCCAGCGCTGAGCTGATGGAAGTCAGGAGGCTCTTCCTCACCGACATGATCAAGCTCTTCAGCAACAGCCGTGAAAATCGACGGTAAACCTCTGCTTGTCCTTTCATGGTCCAGGGATGATTGTGTTTGAAATGAAGCTCATGCTGTCCTCTGTTTGAATTTATTTTTGTGTTTATATATGTTTGGATTTCTGGCTCCAGCTGCTTGCTGCAGTGCTCTGTCTGGCAGGACTGGATGTTCTCCCTTGGATACATCAACCCAAAGAACCCAGAAGAGCAGAAGATAACTGAGATGGTGTACAACATCTTCAGGATTCTTCTCTACCACGCCATCAAATATGAGTGGGGAGGGTGGAGGGTCTGGGTCGATACCCTGTCCATTGCGCACTCCAAGGTGAGACATCTCTTTATTTGTCCTCAAGAGTGAAGAGATGAGGAGACATAAGGGTTGATGGGCTGGTATCAGGAAGCCACCCATGAGCTTCTCCCAGCTGGTTATTGGTGAATCTGTTGTTGGTGTCTTCTGATTATATTAGCAGTTAATCCAACTGTACACCACAGGTGACCTACGAAGCCCACAAGGAGTACCTGGCCAAGATGTATGAAGAGTACCAACGTCAGGAAGAAGAAAACATGAAGAAGGGAAAGAAAGGATCTGTTTCCACCATCTCTGGGCTCTCCGCTACACCTGCCCCTGTTGTCAATGGAAACCTGGAAATCGATGACAACTCCCAAACACAGACACCTGAGAGTGAAGCAGAGTACAGTGAAGGTGCTGGTGGAGACTCACGCAACCTCCTGGCTGAAGGCCCCGTGAAACGAGCGAATGGAGAAGCCTTGACGCCTGGAGAGCAGAGCGTTGGTCCAGGCGTCAGGGTGGAGGTCCACGACCTTCTGGTAGATATTAAAGCAGAGAAAGTAGAGGCCACAGAGGTGAAGCTAGATGACCTGGACCTGTCTCCTGAAGGCCTCAGTGGAGGGGGAGGTGGTGGAGTAGGAATGGAAAATGGACCATTGGTAGAGGTGGACTCTCTGCTGGATAGTGCTTACTGCTCTGTGGTCCAGAACCTCAACGGGAATCTGCCTAAAGATGACACAGCGGGATCAGGGGTTGGACTAGGAGCAAACATGGGGCTCTCAGGAGTCAGCCTGGAAGACGACGGGAACATGGGTCCACTCATCACACTGGCTGATGAGAAGGACAGCCTTCCCAGTAACAACGGATTCCTCTTCAGCAAGGTAGTAGGTCACTTCTGGTTCTGATCAATGAAGTCATGTTTGTAGCCACTCAGAAGAATCATTTCTGTTTTTCTTTTCTTCCTTCTTCTCTTGCAGGTTGACGAGAAGTTGCTTCCAGCTCTGGCAGCCACAGACCCCCTGGTCCTGCAGAGTCCAGAGCAGCCCGCTCCGTCGGGCACGGTCCCATCTCAGTCCACCACCTACACCAGTGATGACCTCAGCCTGCTGGCCCACATGACCAGCTGTGGCTCTGATTTAACACAAACCCAAAGCCACAATTCTGGAGAACTTCCTGATGATGGACCCTTCAAGATCCAGAGTCCTCTTGCAGATATCAGCTCTCTTGCTGAAGCTGAGAGCCAGAACCAGATCCAAGGAGCCTCTAGACCAGATTACCCAGAGGGAGAGGGTCCAGTGGGGGCAGAGGGAGAGGGCTCTGGGTTGAAGACTGGGGGGGACACAGCCAGCACCACCTCTGATACAGAGAGGTCAGATGATGGGAAAGACAAGGACATCAAGAAAATCCAGACCACAGCTACCACTCAGGTGTGTTTTAGTAGTTCTGTTTCAGGTTTTAGGAAGTGTACCTGTGTACTTTAATGCTGTCAGTAGACTTCCTGAAATAAATGAACTGGAACGATTGTCTGAACCTGAGATGACACCTGTCCTCACCTTCCAGGCCCTACACGGTCGCACCGCAGCCCAGCTGGAGCGGGACCTGCGGGTGGATCTTGGTTTCAGGGGCATGCCCATGACGGAGGAGCAGCGGCGGCAGTTCAGTCCCGGACCGCGGACCACCATGTTCCGCATCCCAGAGTTCAAGTGGTCTCCAATGCACCAGAGGTTGCTCACTGACCTGCTGTTCGCCCTGGAGACCGACGTGCACGTGTGGAGGAGGTGGGTGAGGTTGAACCAGGCACAAAAAAGGTTTTCATATCTTTGATTTCATTTTATTTATTTCTTTTTTTCTTTTTTCAGTCACTCCACCAAGTCAGTAATGGACTTTGTGAACAGCAACGAGAACATCATCTTTGTCCACAACACCATCCACCTCATCTCCCAGATGGTGGACAACATCATCATAGCCTGTGGAGGCATCCTGCCCCTGCTGTCGGCCGCCACCTCCCCCTCTGTAAGTGGCTCCATGCTGCCCTCCTGTGGTGGGAGGAAGCTCTGCAGCTTCCAGACACAGAAGAAATGCTGAGTTCAGATCAGGGTTTCTGATTGAACCACTGTAATTATTCTGTGTCTGGTAGCTCTGATCAACCTTCATCATTTTAATAGCTGTTTAGTTTGGTGATAAGTAGAAACTTCCTCTCATCAGTAACTACACATTTCTAACTTCAGTCTAACCCTTTTTTTTAATCTTTTCTCTAACCCTTTTAATTAACAACAAGTTTAATTTGACAGTTTGAGCAACAGTTTCTTTTAACCATCTATACTTTGATGTGTTTTCCTCTCTGTGTTACATGTGTTGTCTGTTTTTGTGTGTTCTGCATGGACAGAGCTCTAAGAGTAATGCCAACGCTGTAAGTTGAGGTTTCTTCCTCTATTCCTCTATTTTATTAACATTAAGTTTTGGTTTATTTGCCATTACGACCGACACTAACTTGCCTGTCTGACATCCATAGTGCTGTGCGTCTGTGCTACTAATCAAACGTCCACTTGTTTTATTTAGTCTAGATGTGTTGATCTTATTGTTGAATATTTGACTAAAAAAATTAAGGAGCATCAGAGCTGGATCAATAATAAAGACGATCATTTAATTTAAAAAAACGGTCCAGTCTCAGTTCTAGTCTCTGAGAAAGGGTTTTCTGAGGACCCAGGTCTGATTGTCCATCTGTATGAACACCAAAGAAGGTCGGAGGAGCCGGACCCCAGAGGGGTTTGAAGGGCGAGGAGGTGACCCCCGTTCCTGGGGGAGGAGGCGCTGGGGGAGAGGTGCGTACAGAGAACCTCATCATCACCAGAGGAGCCCCCTGTCTGTTACTCCCCAGATGCTTGAAGCTGATTGGCTCTCCACAGCCCTGCACTTCCTGCCTGATGAAGCAGTGACACAGCCCACCACACTCTTCCTCAACCCCCCACTCCCCTCACACCCACTGCTTTCAGTTTTTTAAAGTAGAATTACGTGTTTTGAGAATAAAACGGGCGTGGTTCAGGTCATTCATGTCTTCACGCCACCACAGCTGCTGTTGTCACGTTACCATCATCTGTCTGTCATCAGGCTGCACTTCCTGTGTGTTGTCCAGAGCCCCGCCCCTCATGTATGTTGATTGGTTTAGAGAGAAGCCTGTCAGACAGCTGGATCGACGTATTTTAAGAGATGAAACTGCAGGGTTCCACCACCATCTCCATTTAATCATATTTCCATCCTTGTTTGTGACTGAAAAATTGTCAAGCATGAGCGTCTTTTATTCCTCTTTCCAGACGGAGCTGGAGAACATTGAGGCCACACAAGGGATGTCTTCAGAGACAGCAGTCACCTTCCTGTCTCGTCTCATGGCCATGGTGGACGTCTTGGTCTTTGCCAGCTCCCTCAACTTCAGTGAGATCGAAGCAGAGAAGAACATGTCATCAGGAGGGCTGATGAGGCAGTGCCTCCGTCTGGGTATGTGCTTAAAGTACAGTCTGTAGACCTGAACACTGAATGACTACTGCGGTCTATAGACCTCATAGACCTGAACCCTGACCTTAGACTAACCTGAACAACTACCACTGCCTTTAGACCTCAGAGAACTGAAGCCTAACCTTAGACCAACGTGAATGACTTAAGCAGTCTATAGACTATCCGAAAGCCTACATAACTACTGTGGTCTAAAGAAGACCAACCTGAACCCTGAATGATTACCACAGTCTATAGGAGACCAATCTTAACCCTGGACAACTATAACAGTCTATAAAAGACCGACCTGAGCTCTGAACAACTACTGCGGATAAAAGGAGATCGATATGAAACCTCAATGACAACTGCAGTCTATAGATCGACCTGAACCCTGAATGACAGCCATGGTCTATAGGAGACTGACCTGAAACCTGAATCACTACCACAGTCTATAAAGTGAACTGAACTTTGAATGACTCTGCAGTCTATGGTAAACTGACCTTAACTCTGAATGACTTCTGCAGTCTATAGACCAACCTGAACCCTGATCAACTACCGTGATCTAAAGGAGACTGACATGAACCCTGAACGACTACTGCAGTCAATAAATCGACCTGAATCCTGAACAATTACCATGGTCTATAGGAGACCAACCTAAACCACTGAACAACTACTGCAGTCTATAGGAAACTGACCTTAACCCTGAACAATCACTGTGTACTACAGGAGACTGATCTGAACCCTGAATGACTACTGCTGCCTATAAATTGACCTGAGCACTGAACGATTACCCCAATCTGTAGGAGACCGACCTACAACCCTCAATGACGACTGCGGTCCATAGGAGACTGACCTTAACCCTGAACAATTAGTGCAGTCTATAGGAGACCGAGCTTAACCCTGAATGACTACCACAGTCTATAGGAGGCTGATCTTCAGAGTTTACATAGAGGTACGACATTCTCCTCTCAAGTTTTTTTTTTTTTTTGTTATAGATTTACAATCTTTGGTGGAAAGTGACGTATGCAACGTTCAGGTTTTGTGCATAGCAACATTTATAAAGGAGGCCCCTGCTAAGGAAACCCTCTCCAGAAAAGCCTTGAAATGAAAAGCACTGGTCTTTTTCTGATTCTTGCATCTCTGCATCCATCAGTCTGCTGTGTGGCCGTAAGGAACTGCTTGGAGTGCCGACAGAGACAGAGAGATCGCTCCTGCAAGTCCTCGTTAACAAGCAGCAAGTCTCAGGACAGCCTCCACAGCACCTCCACCGCCAGCAAGGTACCAGATAAACACACAGCACCTCCACTGCCAGCAAGGTACCAGACAAACATCTACTGATGCAGAAACATACATGACACATCCCTTATCTCCTCCTTAGCAGGACCCAGACAGACTCCTGCAGGATGTGGACATCAATCGACTTCGAGCTGTGGTTTTCAGAGACGTGGTCAGTCTGTGCCTCCTTTTTCTTTTTGATAAAGTACTTATTTGGTTGCGAATAAAATTAACAATTTTATTGTTCCCATTTTGCTGCAGGATGACAGTAAGCAGGCCCAGTTCCTGGCGCTGGCAGTCGTTTACTTCATCTCCGTTCTCATGGTGTCTAAGTACCGGGACATTTTGGAACCTCAGAGAGAGATTGGCAGATCTACCAGCCTATCAGGGAGAAGCATCCGCCATGAGATCAACTCCCCAACCAGCACAGGTGATTTCCTTTTTTTAATAGAGAGTTGCTTTGACTCACAAGTCACCGCAGAGTGACTCTACAACACTAGTGTCTTTGTCAAAAAAAACAAACTCAGTGAAGGAGGAAAAAGTATGAAGATTACAGAAAAGGAGAAATCTTTAAAAACAGACAGTATGCCCCATCAAATGCTATCAGCTGACTTCTAGTCCTAACTGGATCACTGTTCTGGGAATGTTCCAGCTATCATGGGTTTCTTATCTTGGTAATGTCGATGCTGTCAGAGCCACTAGAATGTACAATTATTTTTTATTATTATAACCATTATTATTACCAAAACCTCAACCTTGTCTGCTCCATCAATGTCCCTCAGTCTGCATCACTGCAGAAACATCTGTGCTGTCTTTGTGGTACAATCCCAGCATCTCTTTAATTCACCACTAGATGGCATGCAGAGCACAGCTGCTCTAGAATGTAATATAATATTAATGACTACTATGGAGGCAGTAATTCTATCAAACATAATTATAAGAGGCTACCTGAAAGAATAGCACTCTAACCTGGACCCTAACATAAGGCCAAGACCTTTCTGCTGTAACTTTAAACAGAAATTTAAACATATGTTCACTTTCCTTTAGCTCAGTTCTCTAGCATTTATATTTTGATAATGAACTTATATTTTGTCTTTGCTTTTTGTCTATGACAGACATGATTGTCATTTTGCAGATTTGTTTCTTTGTCTTTGATCTCCGTTGTTGTTTGTTCATCTGTGCTTTTTGAAAATAAAATGTAAACAAGGTCACTCAGAACTACAGCAGATTTTATTTAATCCTCATCTCCTCAGAACACCCGTCCAACGTCTTCTCCGACCGGGACAAACAGACCCCCACGCCTGTGGATGACTCCCCCCGAGCCGGCCTCCCCCACACAGACTCAGGCATTGGGGAGGAGGGCCACGTGGCTGGATCCCTGAATGGATCGGAGATGGGTCTGGGACTAGGCCTGGGCCTGGTGGGCAGAGAGACGGACCGGGACAGGGACAGGGACATGGGAGGGGGAGGAAGTAGTGCAGGCAGTGGGGGAGGGGGCACAGATCTGCTGTGCAGTCTGTTGTCTGATGTTGGGAGGTCTCAGGAGAGCCTTCTGGACTCCCCCCACAACCCCAGCTCCACCCCCACCTCTGGACAAGCCCCACCCTCTTCTATCTCCAGCATCAGTCAGACCAATAAAGGCATCAACGTTAAGGTGGGGTGTGTTTCTGCTGGGGGTTGGGGTCTGTCTGTCTGTCTGTCTCTATCTATCTATCTATCTATCTATCTATCTATCTATCTATCTATCTATCTATCTATCTATCTATCTATCTATCTATCTGTCTATCTATCTATTTGCTTTGTATGAAAAGCATTTAGTGCTTCAGTCATCATTAAAATAAATTTTTGAAAAAATCCTTGAAGTCATTGTTTTAAAGAAAAAAATATATATTTTTAAATCCTCAAGGTCAATTTTTTTTTGTTTTTTAGTCTTTTTTATTAAAGTCTTTTTTCATTTTATTTTTGTAATTAAAATTTATTTTTAATTAAAGTCTTTTTTTTATTATTAAAGTCTATTTTTCAAATAAAGTCTGTCTAACCAGAACTCCAGTTGTTCACCAGCTCGTTGCTTCTCCCTGAATCCAGGAGATCTTGAAGAGCCTGGTGGCGGCCCCCATCGATGCAGCAGAGCTGGGACAGGAGCTGGGACCGGCCCCCTACCACCCAGACCCTGCTCTGAAGACGCACCCCATGCTGCCCATGCAGTTCCACTCTTTCGACAGGTGCAGCAATGAAAGATGATTCTAGAGAATCTGATAATGTCCATTAACGTGTTTCTCTGTTCAGTGTTTGTCTCATGTTTGAGGAAAACTAAAATCCATTTTTAGAGACGAAGCTTCCATCTCCCTGACGGTTCACTCATTGATTGAAGATGGTCTGAATAATTGATCACAGATGTTCCACATCCATCTCCCAATTTTCCACATTCTGTCCAAACCTTTCCAAACCTGTCCACATCCTGTCCAAACCTGTTTTCACATGTCAGACAGGAGACAGGCATGAGTCGTTTAATACATCAGTTCAAAAAAGAAATTACAGATAAATGTTACAATTTACGTGCTCATGAATCAAAGATGTTACTTGTATACTCATCATTTGGTTAGTTACATCTCGTGTATTTAATTTGGAATAACTTTCCATTTTCTGTTAGAAATGATCAGCAGCAGCTCCCTGTTGTTTTAAATGTCATCCCAGCTCCTGGTTGTCAGCCTTTTTAAACAGATAAAAGATAACTTTGGAGATATTTTTTTGTAAATGAATAAATTATATGAGGTTTTAAACATCTACAATTCGGTAACCAGGAGATAACTGTGATTTGAGTTTCCAGACGCTGAATGCCAAACAGAAACACGCCGCTTCACATGTTTGTTCCTCGTGTTTTTCAGGAGTGTCGTAGTTCCAGTGAAAAAGCCGCCACCCGGCAGCCTGTCAGTCAACACGGTGGGCACGCCTACCACCGGTGGAGCCGCTGCCGCTGGAAGCACGCCCAACATCTTTGCGGCTGCCACGGCAACGCCCAAGAGCATGATCAACACCACGGGTGGGAGTTTACCCTCACACATCCTCAAGAGTTATTATAATGAATATAATAAAATAAACAATAAATAGGTAATAATAAATACTGAAAAATAAATACTGACAAGCACATGTTTGCAGCTGCAACATGTTTTTTTTTTTTTTACATTTTTTAAGTCATAAGTGCTAAACTTTCAGCGGGAATGTGGAAGCACGATCATGTACTTCTACCAGTAGTTGTAAGGTGTACACTAAAACTACAGAACCCAGTCAACATCAGCTTCTGTTTCCTGTCCTACGAAGAGTTCCAGACTGGATATCAGGATCCCAGATGAAGACATTCACAAGATCGGTTTGAAGTTTCATTGATGAATTTAGAAGGAAAGAAACCTAAGAAGAATGAAAATAGATTTTTGTGGTTACCACTGAGAAATCAGCTGAAACTCAACTGACGGTCCATCTAAGGTCCAGGAACTCCATCTAAGGTCGGTAAATCCTTCTAAGGTCCAGGAATCAGTCTTAGGTCCAGAAACTCCATCTAAAGGTCCAGAAATTCCAGCTAAGGTCCAGGAACTCCATCTAAGGTCCAGGAATTCAGTCTAAGGTCCAGGAATTCAATCTTCACGTCCAGGAACTCAATTTTCAGGCCAAGGAACTCAATCTTAAGGTCTAGGAACTGCATTGAAGTTCCTGGAACTCAATCTACGGTCCAGAAACTCAGTCTAGTGTGAAACTTGTTCTAGTGTCCAGAAACTTGATCTAAGGTCCGGAAACTTGATCTAAGGTCCAGAAACCTGATCTAAGGTCCAGAAACTCGATCTAAGGTCCAGAAATGTATTCTAGTTTCCAGAAACTTGATCTAAGGTCCGGAAAGACCATCTAGAGTCCAGGACTACCAGACCAGGTTCAGGAACCAGCGGCTCAGACTGCAGAGCAGAATGCTGACCTTGGTCAGTAAAACAGATAAAGAGAATTCAGATAAACCACATTTATAAACTTCTGTCAGAAACAGTTCAGTGGTTCAGATGAATAATTAAGGAGGACAGTTCGTTCCTGGAAGGATTCTGGATATCGATCTGTTTTCACAGCATTGGCCAGAAGACAAACAGCAACGTGTCCTGTAAAGACTGTCCAAATCCAGAATACCTGCATAAACTCAGCAGGATTAACGTATTTCCTGGATGCTAAATGTTTATTTTCCCTAACCAGGTGCAACAGACTCCGCCTCCTCCTCCTCCTCCTCCTCTTCATCGTTTGTCAACGGTGCTACCAGTAAGAACCTACCAGCGGTCCAGACCGTGGCCCCCATGCCTGAGGACACCATGGAGAACATGAGGTGTGTTCTCACGCTTCCAGGCACTTATCTTCCTCTCATCTTTTAGTTTGTCTGGTTTCTCTTCCTCATCATTTCTGTCCCTTCTTGCGGTTCACTCTCAGTCATCTCTGACTTTTTGAGAAATTTAAAAATAGTTTCATAGGTGACTTTTCTAGGAGTTTAAAAATAGTTTACATCATCAAGTTTGACAGTGGTGAATAAGAGGAGATTATTATCTGATCTGCCTTGAAAAATAAAGACGTGCTGAACATTCATTTCATGTCCAGTCGCATTTAATGCTGCTTATCGTACACATTTAGTGAGATTTGGTTGTACAGAGAGTAAAGAAGATGGACAGTTTCTCTGGTTCAGTCAGGTAACATCACCATTGCTTGGTCCAGAATCTGAGCTGGAAATGACCTGAGATCCAAAATCACAAACTGTTTGTTTTAGATTGAATTAAATGTAAATGAGTCTGACTGAAGCCCTAAATTTATCTACAGCTGCACAACAGCTAGAAACATTTAAAATCTGAACAATGAAGCAAGAAACCAACAAATGTGAACAAACTACACAAAATAAAAGAAACATGCTTTTTTTCTTACATCCACACGCTGAAAAAGTCTAAATATAGTTGAGTATTTCTTATCATGCAACAAACAAAAGTTTATATGTCACCTGCTGGACAGTTTCTACTGTGACTCCAGTTGTCCTGAAAAAAGTCACCTGACATGTTGCTGATATGTCATTTATCAGCCGATGTTTAGTCCAGTATTTACAGTCCATAGTTTTTAAAAGCATCACAGGAGCGTCACAGGAAGTAAGACACATTTGTGACTAAAACACGACTGAGCGACTCTTCATCACCAGCAGAAACTGTTTTCATCTCACGAATCAGCTGCAGGTTTGATCTGTAAAACATTTCTTATGTACTGAACGTGCACACACACCAGAGCATGCACGTGTCTTTCTTAATGAGTGTGCACGTCTTTGTGTGTGTGGTTTGTGTTGCAGTGCCTATTGTGAGGTGGGGCAGTGTGCTCTGCGCAGCGGTCAGACACCCCCTGAGCTAAAGTCTTTTAGCTCTCTGGCAGGCCTCCAGGCAGCCCCCCGAGATGCAGGACAGTGTTTTAGGCAAGGACGCCCTTCTTCTGCCCCTCCTCTCTGCTATGCCTCACTACTAAACTCAAAGCCATGACATGACGGCCAGACATCTTTGCTCCAGCAAGATGACCGTTAGCATCACTTTTATTTCTGCCAGTAGCTCACTCCCGTCTGCTGTCTCCTGCATGGTTGTCTTCTCACACTAACCCCAACGTCCAGAGCAGATCTGAGATAGCATCATTCTAATTTCTGACAATGTCACTCATCTGGTCTGTGAGCAAGAAAAACTCAAATGATGCAAAAATCACAAGCTCATGCCAATAATGACTGTCATCAAACTGCCACAAAGGCTTCATAGGTGAATCACCTTTGCTATAAAAATTCTGTTTCATCCCAGGATACATATCACCATGCTTACCGTTAAAGGCCCACATCATCACCATGGTTACCGTTAAAAAAAAACACATCATCATCATGGGTCCCGTTGAAGGGCCACATCATCACCACCGTTTCCGTTACAGTGTTGTATCATCACCACGGTTCCCGTTAAAGGGCCACATCATCACCATGGTTACCGTTAAAGGGCTGCATCATCACTATGGTTACCATTAAAGGGCTGGTTATTCTCAATTTTCTCAACCAGCTATGTTATCAGATTTCCCTCTAGTTTCCTCTAGTGATTTATTTTAAGTTTCTCCATTTCCTGCTTAATTCTGATGATCATTATCATGATTGCTATTGTTTTCCCAATACTTAAATATACATTTCAGACACAAATGTGAGAAAGTGCGTTTCTGAGTCATTCTTTAAAAAAAATAAATAAATAAAAGGTTTTAATATCTAAACTAAATACCAGAAATTGTTCATGGGCAGATGTTGGAACAAATGTAACAGTATGACTTCTAGGTAGCTCACTAAGGCATCTTCCAGACCAGATGATTTTGTGCCAGTAGCAGAGCTTATCAATGCGTCGATGTCCAATCGATAGATCACGGTTGGTCAGCACCTGATCATTATGTGAGAAGAACTCAAAGACTCATCAAAGACTCTCACTGATATCTGGAACCATCAGGTGGTCCCTGTTGGAGCTACAGGCACTTAGAGGGCAGCATTGAGGTTTCCAGAGGAGGAGAATCCTGAGGAGACTGGTTATACAGATGCTAACTAAAGCAAGGGGGGAGGAGCCATAAAGCAAGGGGAAGACAAGCTGAGACAAAAAACCTGTTTCGGGGAATCTATTAGCAGAAATAAAAATACAATATTCAATATTCTCTCTCTCTCCATACTTACATATATATATGTATATATGTATAGATAGATATAGATATATATATAGATATAGATATATAGATATATATAGACACACACACACGTATATGTAGATGCATGTTATCTATGTGCAGCATTTGTACAGGGATGCACTACTGCTACTTTTGAGATTCGAGAAATTTAAACATTTAAAATTTTACGGTTTCCATATTATACTGAACTTAACTTTGTTTGTGATCCACATGCATAAAAGCATACAGCCACTAATTTATAGAACTTTTAATGTATAGATTTTTAGTTTTTAGGAGACCGGTCAACATGCAGCTGATTTAAAGTTCTGTTTTAGGATTCAGGTTCAGGTTTCAGTTGTTTCATCCATTTCTTAATGCTGAGGACTTGAGTTTATCAGTTATCTTTCATCAGCCTTGTCTAGCTGATACTAACCAGATCATAACCAGCTACTTATATATGCTAACAACAATATCTAACCAGATACTAACTAGATATTAACCAGACATCTAACTCAATACTAACCACATATTGACCAGACATCTAACCAGATAGCTGAATATTAACCAGCTATTAACCAGATACTAACTTGATATTAACCAGACATCTAACCAAATACTAACTAGATATTAAACATCTGTTAACTGGATATTAACCAGATTCTAACCACATGCTGGCTAGGCAGGCATCTAACCAGATATTAACTAGATATTAAACAGCTATCACAGAGACATCTAACCAGATAACTAAATATTAACCAGACATCTAACCAGATAGTAACCACATACTAACCAGACATCTAACCAGATAACTAGATATTAACCAGCCATTTCCCAGACGTTATCCAGATATCTAACCAGATAACTAGATATTAACCAGTTATTGACCAAATATTAATCAAATATCTAACCAGATACCAACCACATACTGATCAGACATCTAACCAGATACTAACTAGATATTAACCAGATATGTAACCATATACCAACCAGATATTAAGCAGCTATTAAACAGATTAACCAGACATCTAATCAGATTCTAACTACATACTGACTAGACAGATACTAGCTAAATATTAATCAGACATATAACGAGATATTAACTGGATATTAACCAGACATCTAACCAGATACTAAGTAGATATTAACCAATTATTAATCAGATACTAACCACACGCTGATCAGACATTTAATCAGATACTAATTAGATATTAACCAGATATCTAACCAAATTCTAACCACATATTGACCAGATATCTAACCAGATACTAACTGGATATTAACCAGCTATTAGCCATATATTAACCAAATATTAACAGGATATTAACCAAACGTAATGCTGTGTACCAGACTGTAGTGTTTAACATTTCTTCATCACTTCCTGCTTATATTTATTTATATTTTTGTTTCTTTCAGCTGCTTCTCTGCCCCTCCCTCCCTTCACTCCAAAAATCCCGGCTCAGTTTTCATGCATGTTAATTATTTTCACCTATCCTGCCTTTAACTTTTTCTTGGTCCTCTGTTTGCTTCATCTTTTCCTGTCTCATTTCCTCCTTAGCATCACCACCAAGCTGGAGCGAGCCCTGGAGAAGGTGGCCCCCCTGCTGAGGGAGATCTTTGTGGACTTTGCTCCGTTCCTGTCCAGGACACTGCTGGGCAGCCACGGCCAGGAGCTGCTCATAGAAGGTACAGGTGCTGTACACGCCTTCCTTCTTTCTACATGGCGTCTCTGTGGAGTCTGCTCGTTGGCTGTTCTTCACTGCCCTGTCTGCTTCACCCATTCGTCCAGACGTGGACGGACATGTCCGTGTTTGTGGAACATCTGCTTCCTGGTGTCCTGTCCTTGTAGTCCACCTTCGTCCTGGACTGTTTGTTCTTGCTGTCCTCCTTGTGGCATGATCTGTAGAAGTTGTAGTATAATTTCTGAACATAGAAGGAGAAACTTTAGATGATCTTTGAGATGATCTTCTGACTTAGGGGTGAAGAAGGTGGGTCCTGGCAGTCCTGAAGTTCCTGATGGTCTTACAGTCCTGAAGGTCATGATGGTCTTGATGGTCCTGATGGTCTTACAGTCCTGAAGGTCATGATGGTCTTGATGGTCCTGAAGGTCCTGATGGTCTTGACAGTCCTGAAGGTCCTGAGGGTCCTGATGGTCTTGACGGTTCTGAAGGTCTTGACAATCCTGAAGGTCCTGAAGGTCCTGATGATATTGACGGTCCTGAAGGTCCTGGTGGTCTTGACAGTCTAAACGGTCCTGAAGGTCCTGACTGTCCTGACGGTGCTGTTTGTCTCTGCAGGTCTGGTGTGCATGAAGTCCAGTACGTCTGTGGTGGAGCTGGTGATGCTACTCTGCTCTCAGGTTGGTGAACCATCTCTTCTTCTACATCTAATCTCTAATCTCTAATTCAGATTTTCCAGTTTTATGTGACAAAGTTGAGAAACAAACACAGGAAGTTGTGGTATTATTGATCACCTGCCTGTGTGATGAGCGCATTGCAGATGTAATATAATCCAGATTATCTGCATCATCTCAGTATCAATGTATCAACATCTCAGAGGAGGAAGGCCACAAACAAACCTCCACATTCTGCTTTTACATTTGAAAACAAAATAAATCACAAAAACAAACCTCCACATTCTGCTTTTACATTTAAAAACAAAATAAATCACAAAAACAAACCTCCACATTCTGCTTTTACATTTAAAAACAAACTAAATCACGAAAACAAACCTTCACATTCTGCTTTTATATTTAAAAACCAAATAAAACAAAAACAAAACAAAAAAAACAACAAATCATAAAGACAAGTTTTCTTGGTTGAAGTAGAAATTTATCTGCTTCATTATCTCCGACTCACCTTTCCAGAGCTTTCCTTGGACACTGTAGCTGAACACTTATGATGTCTCCGTCTTCAGAGCTTCTGTCCTCAGAGCTCCCGTCTGTCCTCAGAGTTTCCATTTGTCCTCAGAGCTCTAGTCCAGTTTCTCTGCCTTCTTCTCACTGTATCTTCAGTCACTCTTCTGGACATTTTAGTTGGATGTTTCAGCAGCAGCAGCTTTCATCCTCTGATTCGTCCCACCACTCCCTTTCCTGTTGTCCCCCCTCCTCTCCTCGTCAGCACGTATAGTATTACCGCCGGCTCCGGCCTTGTCTGCCATTAGAGGCCCGAGAGAGCCAACCCGAGCCCAGAAATCGATCCTGTGGAAGGTGGGGGTGTAACAGGAGCCGCTGGAGCTAATGGACCTTTCAGCAATGCTCTCCTGCTGCTGAGACGTCTCCACTCACAAACGTCCAAAAGTGTGCATCGCTTACTGAAGCTTAGACTATCATGGACACTCTAGGACATAGGTGTCAAACTCCAATGCCCACCACGTCATTTTGTGTGTCCCCTGAGAGCTTGAAGGATCTAGGATTGTCCCAAAATAAAAGTGTATGCTACATATGTTGAAATTTACAAGTTTTTCACGGAATTTTAATTTTTAGACATAAAATCATGATTTTAAAGTAAAGATTAAATTTTTTGAAAGTCAATACTTTCTTTAAGTTATTGGAATTAAGTTAAAAAGTCATGATTTAACCCTTTCAGGGCCCAAGTAATATTGGTGTTGCCCTCAGTGGAGCTGGGTGTGACAGCACTGGCGTAGAAATATGAATGTAGAGCTGTTTCCTCTGTTCACGCTGAGGAGCTGCAGCTCTAATTACTGTTTGTGTTGTTGGATTTATTTTTCTGTTTGAATGAGTTTGTATTTTGTTCATCAGCCTTTAATTTCCAGCTGCTTGACATGAACCAAAAACGTCTCTGCATTCAGTGGCTACAAAATACTGAAGTACAAAATAATACGGTACATTTATATTTTTATTGATTATGTGATTATTAATGTTCCACACCAAGGAATGGCAGAACTCCATTCAGAAAAATGCAGGACTGGCCTTCATCGAGCTCATCAATGAGGGAAGGTAATCAATCTATCTATAATTAATCTATTTATCTATCTAAAATCAGTCTCTCTATCTGTATCTGTATCTATCATCTGTCTATCTATCCATCCATCTGGATCTTTCCATCTATTCGTTACTTTTCCTGTGATTACATGATCATTAACGTGATGATGTGATCATAAATGTGATCATTAACATGTGCTGATGTCATTTCTCTGCATCTACTTGTCTTTTGTCTACATGTTTCTTCTTTCTTTCTTTTTTTTTTTTTTTTACCCAGACTCCTTTGCCACGCCATGAAGGATCACATCGTGCGTGTCGCCAATGAAGCGGAGTTCATTCTGAACAGACAGCGAGCTGAGGACGTGCACAAACACGCCGAGTTTGAGGTGAACTGCCTGTCAGGATCTAACAGCGTAACTGTGATGTCATCAGCAGCAGTGTTTCGGGAGTTGTGACAGATTTTTACACCTGATCTGTTCAAACCTCGCCTTTAAATGTCCTCCTTGTGGATGCTGACGTCTCTGTTCTGTCCCCAGTCCAACTGTGCCCAGTACGCCGCAGACCGCAGAGAAGAGGAGAAGATGTGCGACCACCTCATCAGCGCAGCCAAGCACAGAGATCACGTGACCGCCAACCAGCTGAAGCAGAAGATCCTCAACATCCTCACCAATAAACACGGAGCATGGGGGACGATGTCCCAGAGGTGAGTGGACGACATGACCAGACTAAGCTCTGTCCACTCTTAAATGCTTCCCACAGATGGTCCTTCATCAGAGACACTGAGCTGAGACAGGATGGGACAGGATGGGAAGGGACTTTTCCTGAAGCTGTTTTAGGACTTATTGTTTCAGTTTTAAGATAAATCAGTCAGGAAACCAAAAAAAAAGAAAGATATGAAATTAAATTTTTGTGAGATGATGATTAACTTCTTTGATAACTTATTATTAAATTATAATAACATCACCTGTGATCAGATTATAAATTACTATCATCATAAAGACTCACCTGTGACTTGTGCCATTTCCACTTTCATCTTCAGCCAGCTGCATGACTTCTGGCGGTTGGACTACTGGGAGGACGACCTGAGAAGGAGACGAAGGTTCGTGCGGAACGCATTTGGATCGACGCATCCCGACGTGTCGCGAAAGACTCTGGAGGACTATGGTAAGTCAAGTTTCCTCACCAGTACCTGGTTTTACCTGCCGCTTTCTAATGCACTTAAAAATGTTCAGCAGGTCCTGAAGACGAAGAGGATGAGCTGAAGTCCAAGAAGAGCTTCCGCAGCAGCTCAGTGGTCACCCAGAACCCGGAGGCAGAGCTGATGCTGGAGGGAGACGATGACGCAGTCAGTCTGCTGCAGGAGAAGGAGATCGATAACCTTGCTGGTAAGACACAGACCGACACCAAGTCTCAGCTTCAGTCCTGCTCCACATTAAACTGTCACGACTCTCGTTTTTAGTACGTTTCCGTCCAAGACTTTTTACCTCTAAAGGCAAGTTGGAAAGTTTTGTTTTCCTTTATGGCTGCATTAATCACCAAAGAATAAACCCTGATCAACTAGAAGTCGGTTCTGATCCAGACTGAAACTAACCTCTCTGACTGCTCTGATCCAAGTAAACCACGAATCTGAACTAGATTGAGATGTTTGCTCCTCTGGGCGTCTGACAGTCTGAGTTCTGGTCCACTTTTGCAGGTCCAGTGGTTCTGAGCACTCCCGCTCAGCTGGTCGCTCCGGTGGTGGTGGCCCGAGGAACTCTGTCCATCACCACCACCGAGATCTACTTCGAGGTGGATGAAGAGGATCCTGCTTTCAAGAAGATGGACGCAAAAGTGAGAAATCTCGATTTCTGATCGACAGAAGGACTAAAGAGTAGTTCTGTTGATGAGTTTTAGATGAATTTTTTTCATGTTTTGGTTCCACAGGTTCTAGCTTACACTGAGGGTCTACACGGTAAATGGATGTTTAGTGAGATCCGAGCTGTTTTCTCCAGACGTTACCTGCTGCAGAGCACCGGGCTGGAGGTCTTCATGGCCAACAGAAGTAAGTCTGGACCTGTTCCTGGGAGTTCCTGGGGGTTACTGGGAGTTATTTGGAGTTACTGGGGGTTCCTTGGGGTTACTGGGGTTTTCTGGAAGTTCCTGGGAGTTTGTATGATTATACCGTAGAGTTTGAGAGGAGCTGTTGTGTCACTCCAGCTGTTTGGTCCAGGTGACTGATGAGCTCATGTATCTTCTGTATCTTGTCTGTGGTGTCCAGCATCTGTGATGTTCAACTTCCCTGACCAGGCCACAGTTAAGAGGGTGGTCTACAGCCTTCCCAGGGTGGGGGTTGGAACCAGTTATGGACTTCCTCAAGCCAGGTTTGCTCAGGCTACGACCAGATGTTCTTCCATGTTTAAACAGCAAAATGAAATATGCAAAAAATTTAAAAAATATTTGTGTTTTTGTCTCAGGCGTATCTCCTTGGCAACTCCTCGTCAGCTCTTCAAGTCATCCAACATGACGCAACGTTGGCAAAGGAGAGAAATCTCCAACTTTGAGTACCTCATGTTTCTAAATACTATAGCAGGTAAATAGTTTGTAAACAGCTTATTCTTTAAATGATATTATAAATAATATGATGTAATATATCATAAACATACAGCCAGAAAACAAGCTGCAGTTTCACCTTTGTTCACTGTTAGGACTCATGAACTAAAACAGAAGCACATAGGACTCATCACAGCGAATTAAAAAGACACTTCTGAAATCCCAGAACCAGATCAAATCAGTCCCTCTCAGACTGTCTCTGAGACTCATCCTGAAAGGTTTAGTTTGAACGAGAGGATTATCTGAAGCTGATCAATAAAAGATCTCCAGTCCTGCAGAGATCTGAACCTGGAGAGAAAACAGATGTACACCCATTTCTTGGTCCAACAAGACTGGAACGGGGTCAGACAAAACTGGAACAGAGTCAGATGAGACTGGAACAGAATCAGACGAGACTGGGACAGGGTCCAGGAGACTGGAACTTTCAGACAAGACTGGAACAGGGTCAGACAAGACTAGAACAGAATCAGACGAGACCGGAACAGGGTCAGACAAGACTAGAACAGAATTAGACAAGACTGGAACAGGGTCCACTGAGACTGTAGCTGGATTCCTTGAGCCAGGAGCAAGAGAGAGATGGCTTAACCCAAACCAGGAAGTGAAATAGAACAAACTTATAAAACAAAACCAAGATTCTAACAAAAACACCAAAGTAGTTCAGTGTGATTGCATTAATTACTAAAGAAAAATACCAAAAAACAAGAATCAAAGATGAAAGCAAACTGGTGCTCCTGTCTTCTGCAGGGAGGACCTACAACGACCTGAACCAGTACCCGATCTTCCCCTGGGTTCTGACCAACTACGACTCAGAGGAGCTGGATCTGACTCTGCCTGGAAACTTCAGAGATCTTTCAAAGGTGAGAAAACATTTTATTCAGTCCAACCAGAAGAACAGAGTTTCCTGACTGCTCTGGCTAACATGCTGATACCTTACAGCCAATCGGTGCTCTGAATCCAAAGCGAGCTGCGTTTTATGCAGAGCACTACGAGACATGGGACGATGACAGCACGCCTCCGCACCACTACACCACCTTGTACTCAACGGCCCACTCCACGCTGATGTGGATGCTCAGGATAGTGAGTATCCTGGTAGCAGCAGCAGCTGTCCTAGCGCAGGATGTCCACTGATGATATGTTTGTCTCTGTCTCCACAGGAGCCCTTCACCATGTTCTTCCTCAACGCCAACGAAGGTAAATTCGACCATCCGGAGAGAGCCTTCTCTGGAATCGGCCGTGCATGGAGGAACTGCCAGAGGGACACGGCTGACGTCAAGGTGAGAGCTCCAGATTGGTTAGGGTTAGTGGCCAACTGATGTTGGACGTTCATGTGTCCTCCAGAGATGTGTTTTGTTTACGGTGGTTCTTGGTGAACCAGATAGACTTTTATGAAGCTGCTGAAAGAAATGCTCTATCCACTGTTGCACCTTAGTCTCACTTTACATTTTTCTCGTGTTGTTGAAGCTTTGACCAGCTGAAACCAACTTAAGCTCTTCGAACTATAATCTTAGAAATCATTGAAATGTTCATAATTACAGATAACTGAGGGCTCTCCTGCCTTCATGTTAGCTTTATGAGAATGAGCATGTTTAGCAGAAGCTTCAGCTTCAGTCATCTTTACCCTGCGTGTTAATCTGTTCTCAGCATCAGTTCTTCCGTCCTGATTTCCTCCAGATTTGGTGATGTTGTTTGTTTCCCGTCAAACAGGAGCTGATCCCAGAGTTCTACTACTTGCCAGAGATGTTTGTGAATAGTAACGAGTATGAGTTGGGCATCCGTGATGATGCGGTTTCTGTGTGTAATGTGGAGCTTCCTGTTTGGGCCAAGAAACCTGAAGACTTTGTCCGGATCAACCGCATGGTGAGAGCCATTCGTTTAAAATAGGAAGAGATGGTTTTCTGACTTCTGGACAATGACCGAGCATGTTTCTGGCCTTCTGGTCTGACTCCATCCAGGCACTGGAGAGCGAGTTTGTGTCATGCCAGCTTCACCAATGGATTGATCTGATATTTGGCTACAAGCAGCGAGGACCCGAAGCCGTCCGAGCGCTCAATGTCTTCAACTTCCTATCCTACGAGGGAGCCGTCAACTTAGACAATCTGGACGCTACGCAGCGTGAGGTAGGTTTCCACATGCATGTCCTCATCTGTTGAAGGACATCCTGCAAATCAGTGAACTCACAATTAGTCTGGCCCCTCCCCCAGGAGCTGTGATGTTCCTTCCGCCACATTTAGGGTTGGAGGAGGAGTAGAAATTCTCAGTTATTCATCTGTACATTTCTCATATTTATTTGCTCACTTGTTGCTCAGTTACGTTAGTATTTCTTTGGTGCTGGTGGTGCTACATGCTCCCCAAAACAAGACAGTCAAACCTGCTTCTGTTCTGAGATGATTAGATCATCGACTGAGCAGTGTTTAGGTTTAGGGTTAGGCTATGTCTCCTGTAGGCTCAGTCTCTGGACTCCTACCTAATGTGACCAGTAATGATATGTACAGCCGAACATTATCATTTAGTCATTGGTTGTCACGATGGTGTCCAGCTAATAAGGTTGGCATCGTTAGTAATTGGTACACATTCTGGGGAAGACCTGGTATAATTAGGAGAGATTGTCATAAACTCTTCTCTGTCTATCAGTTAGGAATCACCCACTCACTACACCATTAATACTGTGTATGCCCCTGGACCGTCAACTCTTTCCAGTTCCAATTACAATCAGTAAATTGACTGAGGACAGAAATATGGTGATCAAATGGGGATTGTTAAACATTAGATCATTAGATCTCTTTCCTCTAAAGCTCTGTTGGTTGATCTTCTCTTCTCCGACACACAGAAGCTTGGCTGTAGCAAGATTACTTAGAAGCACAAGCTAAGGAGGCGGAGCCTGGAGCTATATAAATGCAACTGAACAGATCTGAAATAAATCAGGGGTGTCAAACTATTTCATCTTGGAACACATAATCACCATCGTTACCATTAGAGGAACTGTTATTCTTTGCTTTCTCAACCAGCTATGTGGAATTTGAATATGTGAACTTTTGTCAAAACCTAAACTTTCGCTAAATTTGCAACTTTTGAGCCTTTTTTTTTTTTACTAAAATCCCTAACTAAAAAAGTTTTTCTTGTGCAATCACAAAGAAGTGAAAAAGTAAACTTTCACAGTATCAGTCTTTTTCACAACCAGCTATTTTTTTCACAAAAGTATAATAATCTAAAACCTTTCAAAACATGAAATCAAGACTTTTTAAAAACTAAAATCATATTTTTTTTCTTGTTAAGCAACATTTAAAACAGATTTTTTTTTTATTTGAAAATTTTGCAATATCAAAACAAGACTTGTTATCGTACAATCACAAACTAAACTTTTTTTATGTTGGCAATATCAATTTTTTGCAAAATTTTCATTCACACATAAATGAAAAAATTTAAATAATTTGTTTTTAAATTTTGTCCTAGAATCACACATTTTTGTTATGAAAAAGTAAATTTGAAATTCCACTTTTTTTATGTCAGTACTGAATCAAACATTTCCTCAGAAATTTCTTAGATATAACTTTATGATTGTTAAAATCTCTCTAGGCCCGATCTGGGTTACGGGCCGTTAGTTTGATACCCCTGCTTGAGAGGAACAGTATTTCAGTCGTTATTGGTTCCTGTGATTTGATATAGGTGTTGAAATGTCTATCAGTTCATTGATCGTTGGAGTTTGGTGTTTCTGAATGGGTCTCTGTGTCTGCAGGTGATTGAGACCCAGATCCAGATGTGCGGTCAGGTTCCCTCCCAGCTGCTAATCGAGCCCCACCCACCTCGCTCCTCCGCCATGCACCTGGTGAGAATGCCTGCACGACCGAGCAGAAACGTAGCTCGACTTTGAGTGAAATGCTCCTCTGGTCGGAAGTCCATGGGGATGATGTTCCTCTTCTGTACCAGAACCATCCATGTCAACCCTGAACCCTGACCACAACCACCTCCTGTCCTGGTTCTAAGCTGCCCTCAGTGTGTGGACCTGCTCTGACCCAGTACTCCCACTAATGTACCTCTCCCATGTCCCCATCCCCCCGTCCCCGTCTCCACGTTCCCCTCCTCTCTGTCTGTCTCACCAGTGTTTCCTTCCTCAGAGTCCTCTGATGTTTAAGGATCAGATGCAGCAGGACGTCATCATGGTGCTCAAGTTCCCCTCCAACTCCCCCGTCACGCATGTCGCCGCCAACACGCTCCCCCACCTCAGCATCCCGGCGGCTGTCACCGTCACATGTAGCCGGCTGTTCGCTGTCAACCGCTGGCACAACACCGTCGGTGAGTGGAAGCAGTTTAAGAGAACATTTTTGATCTACAGGATATAGTGATTCATGAAAGGTTAGTCGTCATTAAAGTCTCATGACTGCTTTTCAGACTCATGGCTTTTTCGGTGATTTCAAGTATTTAAATTTTTATCATATTTTCTTCACACCCTAGATATTGAAATATTTGTTAAAGGGCAACTTGCAGGTTGGACACCACTATACAGCATAGTGTACATTAATGATAGAACAATTAGATTTTCAGAACCAGAGAAATATGCCATAAACGATATTTTGAGATATAATTGTATAAATAACTTCCACATCTATGAAGCACCGATCGGAAGTGATGACACATGAGGGGAGTGCGCGCCTCAGTCAGCATCAATGACTGTATATAATAATGGTCTGACACTGTCCCATCCTGTGTGCAGAGGCACGTCTTTCCCTCTCATCCTCCACCTAAAAAATAGAGGAGAGAGAAGATGAAGTGGACGATCCAGGTTTTGGATCAAAGTCCTCGTTCTCTGGATCAGACTCCCTCAGCTCGTTACGGCTCAAAACCAAGCTGCAGTCCAGGCTCCACATTTAGAGATCGCCTTGTTTTTATCTCGCAAACAACAACAACAACAAAAAAACAAAACAAAAAAACAACTGCACTACACACTAACTATACAGTCCAAATGCCAAATATCACAAATCTCTCCATTTTAAAACGATCAGGTTCTGTATTTCTCTTGTCGCCTCGCCCCACAACTTCGTCTTGTTCCTCATGGTAGTATATTCAGGAAAAGCGTTGCGGACATTATTTAGCATAACTCTGGTTTTACTTGGCCTATTAACACAATTTAAAAACTGGTAAATACTTTGAAGTCTGCTCTTTCAAAACAAGTTGAAAAGAAGACTCAGACATGCAGCGTCTTTGCTGTGATGTCATTTTAATCGGTCATTGTGATTTGGACGCTCCGGCATAGCTAATGCTAAGAACCTGCAAGTTAAAGGTATTTCTAACAGCATCGATCATCAGCCTCACATGGTCCTCCCTCCTAAATCCCATCCGAGACTCCAACACCTGTCCAGGTAACTCTCTGGGGGGAAATGAGTGCCACAAATGACCAAGTGTGTGGTGACAGATGCATCAGAAGTCTGCTCTGTACACCTGCACAAAACGGACCCAGGGTCCAAAAACCTTGTT